>JANZLQ010000032.1:4867422-4937949 GCA_026212715.1 Elanus axillaris
TAACTAAAGAAAGAGCAATATATTTTATTTTATTGAGCACATCTCAGAGTGCTTGTAATTTAGTAGGGCCACCGCACTTTCTGGGCAGGCTATCAAGTAGGATGTTGTAATGATTTGCATGACTACTATAGTAGATGGAAAAATGTAGCTTGTGTTTGTAGCTGTTCCATTAGTGTCTTGCTCAGCGTGCGCTACTTTGGTTCTCTTCAGAGAGCTGTGTCATAATCCCAGCATCTTTTGAAGAGTTTTGTCTGATGAAATCAAGTAACTATACACTGTTTGAAACCTAGTCTGTAATTAAATGATGAGACAAAGGAAAGACTGAGCAAAGGCAGATAACCAATAGAATCCTGAAGTTATCAAAACAGAGCTCTTGCCAAGGACCTTGGAATTCATCTGATTCAGTTGCTGGAAAAATGCCTGAATTAAAAATTATCCTATGAGGACCAAGAAAATAGAGTCAAATTCTGGCACTGTACAGTTTTCTCCCAAAATGGACATTAATGCTGCAAAAACAGAATAGGGTGAACAACCCCTGGCCCCATGTTTGGCCCCCTACTGTAGTCTCTATCTGCCAAAACAAGATGGAATAGAAGATCAAAAACAGTGTAGGGGGAGAGAGGGGAGGAGAAGATGGAAAAGGAGGGTAGTTGGAAAGGAAAAAGCTCATAGGCTGTGCCCCCTGCCAGCACTGAAACACTCAACTGCAGCTCCACTTGCAAAGCACCTGTTGGCAGCTATTGGGGTAGTTTATAGGTTTTGGGACAGAATCAGGATAAAAAACTTACAGTCTGTGTTCCCTTATGTGACATGCTATTTGGCCTTATTTTAGTAAAACAGAAGTCATTCCTGGGCAATAATTACAGCAATAAATATACCTGTTCAGAAATAACTGTTGCTTTCTAGAAAAAATATAACATATTAAATAGCATTATTAATGCTCCTTAGTACTAATATTAATATTCTTTGGCTGCTACCACCTATGTTGTCTTCCTTTTATCCAGAACTGAAAAACAAAACAATGTTGCATGATGTGGAAAGAAAATACAACAAAACAATGGTCAAATATTAACTTGATACTGTCATTCAAACACAGTGGCAGGAAGCTAGGTGTAGGTGGTTATCTGGACAGTTCTATGTTTTGCAAGCTTTATACTTTAGAGTGGAATGTTAGAAAAGTAGGAAAATAGTATATGTTAAATTAGAACTCTCAGCAGGTATTTTATGTCAAGAATTCAGTTTAAACATTTTAACATCACAAACTTTCATGTAAATGCCTGTTCAAATACATTTAGTTGAGAATTTTAGCATTACAGTTTATGCCCTCCTTCTGTAACTAACTCCAAAACTTACGTGTGTTTGTGCACAGAAACTTTTGCAGTCCTTTGTTGTTGTATAAATAGATTGTTCTTCCTTAAGAGGAATATATAACAATTATCAATAATAATATGTATTTGATATGTAAAATATATGAAACAGAAAATAAATTGTTATTTTTACAGGTATTTACTATAGACTGAGCGAAAAATTCTATTGCTTTTATTGGCTAACTCTCCTTTGACTGTAATGAGAATCTACCCTCTGCTAATGCTCTAGTTCAGTGTTAAAAGCTTACTCCTGGTAAGTACCTGTATTACTCACAAAGTTTGGATAAAGTTGAAATAGAAAGTAGATAATGTTTTAGAATTTAATCCTTTCTTATATAAACTTTAAAACCCCCAAAGTTTTCCTGTTCTACTTGAAATACTAAACTTGTTAGTTCTAAAATAATTTAAATTTGAAATTTAAGCCTTCCTTAGATTTATATTCAGTAATGAGAAAAAGAACTCAAGTTTCTGACACTGCAGTGCACACTACCCAGGCAGAGCCTGGTTCCTGCGTGAAGCCCACCAAGAGTCTTTCTCCATCAAGTCTGCCAAAGAATAGGTCCAAAACACAAATTCCATTAGTTCAATGGTTTGTGTATGGAACATTTCAAAATGAGATTTTCACTTTGTGTTGATTTCTTTGCCTTGCTTAGAAAGAGAATGTAGTTGAGTAGCCTAGCATGTAATAAATTGTCTGAGGTATATAGAGTCTGTTAGCTTTAGTGACACCTGAGCTCAGCCATATTCTGTGTCATTAAAATAAGAGGACAGGATGTGGACCTTAAGACAGTGATACCTGAAAAAGGAGAGCATCTAGTGGAACACAAGCATGCGCTTAATTTCAGTGGGACTGTATGGTATACATAAAGAAAGAAATTTGCAGATATTTTAACTTGAATAAGAATGCTTTCCTGCATCAAGATTTTTGGATCTTTAGCTGTGAATCACCAAATGACACATTCTGTATTACCAAAGGTTTGTAAATATCTTTGCTGTAATAATAAATAGATAAAATAGATGCATTCAAACATTATAGTAAGTATAGCCTTTACAAACTGTTCTGTGTGTTGTAGCATTAAATTTATCACTCTGGATAAAAAGAAACCATGCTTAAGATGCTTAAGAGTCTGAATAAACCAGGGCACAGAAAATTCAAACCCAGGATAATTTAGTATCTTGGACACACAGATACATATTTTCTCAGCATTTCAAAACCCTTTAAGATTTGTGTAGTTGTTTTTATTATCTCTGCACATTGCCATGTCTCAAAAGTATACTTTTACTGCGATCCTGATAAATAATATCTTTTTATTGTATGTTTGCTCTTTGGAATGAGGGTGATTCACCAAATGGACAGAGCAGTATGCAAGCCTAGAAAATTTAAACAAATACAGAGAAGCTCTGAAAGTTCTCCCTGGGTAATGTATGCCTGAAGCGTGGAAAAATGTAGGTGGTAAATTTCTGGACTTCTCATGAGGTGTCAGGTGGGTGGAAAAATAGTAACAGAACCAGCTTTGAAGCTGGTGGTGGCAGGTGCGTTCAGGATCTTCCAGATCTCTTCTTTACCAGCATTCCCCCCTTGCTATTCACACCTTCCATTTTTGGATGTGGGAAGTCCCCAGGATGTGAATTTCAGTGCTCATGATGAGTGGTGGAGCAGGAAGGGGGAAAGCCAGGACTACACATCAGCATCAGCACAGAGCAGGGCAGGATGAAGAACCAGTAAAGCTGCAGGTCAGAGAGCCAGCTCAGGAATTAGCTGTCATCTTCACATCAAGGTTGTCTGAGCCCCCAGCGCTGTCTTGCATAATAGCAGTGTCCTTAGGGATTAGTCTTGCATGACAAAGAAGCTGGTGCCAACCTGAACTTCCTTCCTTCACTACTTTCAGCAAGACTTAATGTTTTTATTTATGATGCCAGTCAAATGTTTCTCCTATACTGAAGTTGGAAAACTGAGCAAAAACTATGATTAAATTGATCACATAGCTTAGGTTCTCACTCTCCCCACTATAATGAACAACTAGCACCGTTTACTGTCTAAAATCCCTGATGGTTCCAATATACTACAGAACACTATGTTAATGTATATGTTAATATATGAGGTATATAAGTACTGTATCATCAATGATATGTTTAGGCTTTTACTTCACTTTGCAAACTTCAAAAACTATTGGAGTCAATGAAAATTAAACTACTATTTGTACCGATGTTTATTAGGTCTTTTTTTATTATTATTTTATAGGTCTTGTAGAAATTTGCCTGATGCATCCCCTTGATGTAGTGAAAACAAGGTAAGATTCTGCTTGAACAGGTTTTGTTGACACTGGAAGATATCCAAATTAGGAGCTGTCAAAAAATAGAATGCTAGAACTTCTCCAAGTAAGATAAATTGTGCCTTTAATAGCATTTATATTTACTTACCTATATCTACAGTGTTTGACAGATGGAATTTGAATAGCATGACACATTTCTGATTAGAGGTCATCTAAAGGTGTTAAATCTGTTTTATGACATGTATTTTTAATGTTGTAACAAAATCCTATAACATGAAGAGGGCTATAGTTAAATTCTCTTACTATATGTATCATCTGCAGTAATGCTTTTATATGTAATTGGGAAATACCATATTGCTTCCAAAACAGTTTTCACAGATTTTTGAGACCTGATAAAAATAGTGAAATAAGGTATTCCCTATTCTGTCTGTAAGCTAAGTAACTTCATGCTTTTATCTTTTTTTATCTTTTTATCTGACCCTATTTTCTTTTCTGAATATTTGTGCTTATGTGAGTATAAATGATAAAATGACCTAGAAAATTTGGTCAGATTAGGTTTTTTTAATGTTGATTATTGAGATGGAAAAAGAGTAGTTATGTTTCTACTTTCTTGAATCTTTCTGCTTTTCTATGCTTTTTAGTTTTCCTATCAATTCATAAGTGAGTGTTATCATACATGAAAAGCAAACCAGAATGCAGAAGCATACAATAAGAAGGAGAAAACTTTTCATGCCATGTGTGTTACACACAATGCCAATAATTACCATATACTGCTCCTGGAGCTTTATCTAGTTCTCAGTCATATAGGCAGGAAAGCTTCACTAGGGGATGAATCAGCCCCAAACAAATGATGAGGACAGCTGTGGTCTCTGGAATATGCTTGAATCAGTCAATTATGACTTGAGATTCTAGTTACAGTTAGCCAATGTGTGAGCTCATTACGGATGTATTTTTGGCTTCTGTTTAAATCACGTTCTGGGGTTTGCCTCAGACCCTGAGATACACTTTTCTGCACCTTGTATTTTGGAGAAGGAGGCCATCTCTCTGTGGTCATTGCCCAACACTAGAGGATGGTAATGCAGGCTCCATCAGTGTTAACTGCTGCTGAGGCACTCCTTGGGGCTTGAAGTTTGCTCAGGTAATTCTTCTGTATGCCTTCATAATATGGAATATGTTGATTAATACTGAGACAATATACCTGGTAGTTTCAAGGCTCCTCTCTGCCCCTCCAAGTACCACTGAGACCTTACTATTAAAACAAGATTTACATAAAAAGATTTAAGTTAAAGACTCAGAAACAACAGGGTACAAGCTAAACAAGTACAAGACCAAATTTAAAAGAAAAAATTCTGTCTTGTTCTGCTGTCATGTGGTCCTCATGGGATGTGCTTTAGTGACTTCATTTTGGCAGGTGGTGCTATAAGTCACCTATAGCTCTCAGGCTTTTGGTTTTACCTCTTCCTGTTTTCCTCTTTGTACTAAAACAGGAATCTTATTCTTCTGTAGTATAAATGCAGCACCAGTGATTTACTTCTCATGTCTTTGGTACCTTTGAGGTTGTCATCCTACACATCCCCGTGCCCTCAGTCTTGGTTGAAGGAACTTAATATATATCCTTAAAATCATTCATTATTTAGGACATGCTACATATCATATATCATAAAAAGCATTAATTGCACATCTGTTCTGATAAACTGGCAATCAACAGATGTACTTTCAGCTTTCTGATAGAAACCACACATACACTGGACTCTCAGAATACAAGGACAGATTTCCCTTTTTCTATTCCAGATTTTACTGGTTTTGTCATACTTTTAGTAGTGAAAATGCTAATCAGATCAGAGATCCAGAAATGGAAGGTATTAAAGAGTGTATGTGCGTGAAGCTGTATCAATATTATAAAAAAAAAATTAGGAACCCTTTAAATGCGAAATCTGAGTCCATAATCAGGAGAATTAAAGAAGAAAGCAGGGAAAAAATATCAGGTTATAGATTATGGTGAAACCAAGGGGCTGAATCAAGTAAAAAAGCCCTTAAGCAAACCGTTTGAAGAAACTTCAAGCGAAGCTGAGTTAACTCAACTCTTCCATTGAGCTGGTTGCAACTCTTTGCAGAATTGGGCAGCACCCAAGTCATGGTTTTTCTGTGTTTTGTTGATGAAGAAGTATTCAGAGATATTACATAGATTTCTGCAGTAACTTTTCTGCTGATTTTAGCAGATGTTAGTATTTGAAGATACTTACATTTTGAAAGCCAATGACAAGATCAAGAATAGAATATCCTTTGATGTCATCCATCATTCCATTCTATGTTCTTAACATCATGCCACTTCCTTTCATTTTGTAATGGTCCAAATTTACTATAGCAGATTAAATCTTTGATGGCCTTGGAGAAGTTCAAGTGAAACGTTTTTCATTCTGAACTTTGGATTTAGAATGTTTTCTAATTCATTTTCATTTACTTTATTCCTTTGTTACAGTGCCTCTAAGTACTGCAGTGCACTTACTCTTTTCCAGCATGGTATTGATAATCTGTCATTTCCTAATCACTTCCAGCTATTACAGTTATGGTGGTTTGTTTGGGGGTTTTTTCCTTATCATTAGGTGAAAGGATGTATAAAAGAAGCGTTTGTTGCTTAATTTTTATGTTGTTTTAAGTTTCCTGCATTTTTTCTATAAAGTGTTTGGCGGAGAGTCCCATGGCCTTTTCAAATTAGTGGAATCTTATTGGTCTAAGTTAGCATTCTGAAGGAGTTTAGGGAAGATGCCAAAGGCTCACATCTAGTGGACTGGTGGCTTAGCATCTTTGCTTCGTTGAATTTTTGTGTGTGTGTGTATGTTTTTAATAAAAAATTGGAGAAAAGAAAGTTCCTGTCAGAGATTATTTTGAAACCCTGGAAAATTATTTGGCTCTTTTGTGACAACATTTTGCAATATCTTTTCTGTGTTTAGTAATTTTCTATTATTCTTCAGCAACAATGCTAACTTGTTTACCTCCTTACATCAAGGGAAGAACAATATTTATATAAAAATACATGTGTATAAACTATAGACAAGACAAATACTTAATGGAGTGGGTTTTGCTAAATGTACTTTTGAAAATAATTTTATTTTTTATCTATTAGAACACCTATGATCATTAAGAAGTTCATGTGAGTGAGCTAGGTAGATGGAGATAACTATGATCCATTGTTTTAGCTCTGATAATCCCACTTATTCTTTGAAGTAAAGCTCTTTTCTCAGTTACAAGATATATTGGTATAGTTTCTGATGAGAGACTATTAAAAAATTGTGCTAAACTTTTAATGTCTCAGTATAACAGAGACTCTATTAGCTGGTTTACTTATCAGTTACTCTTATGATTAATTTAGCCATCTGTAGGTTAAATAAAGTACTGAATCTCTCTTCTTTTCTTCCTAAATACAAGTTTTACAGAATTTAGTCAGGGTTTATGTGTGTGGCTATGTATGAGCCAGTAGAGCAGTAGCAAGTAAGAGTCTTCTAGTACACATACAGTCGAGATATAGAAGGTCTACTTTTTAATTAAGAAACCTAGGTAATCTGTCTTTGCTGGAAAGTGAGGAGAAAATTGTCTTAGTCTGGGTAAATAATTGGTTTTGCTTATTTTGGAACCTTTTTGGGGTCTTAAGTGTAATGCAGGTTGTAATGTCATTTTCATCCATACTTTCATCCAAAACTTACGAAAGGATGACAAAAGGGTATATTGTGATATGTAGGACAAGACATTGTCATATATGTTACTTCAAAATTAAAAACAGTAAAGTGCTTTTCCAGCTAGAGTTTATCCTTTGTGTCCTAGTGGCTTATATTTTGGCTAAGGAAATGTACAAAATTCAGAACTTAGTAACATTTTATTGTTATAAGCAACAGCTCACAGGTGTAGTTGGTGACTGAAAGGGAGATAATTACAGGGAGTTGCCTGAAGTCAAGGGAAAATTAATGTTGTTTGAGGAATCAGTCAAGCAAGCCTGACTGATAACTGGAGGATGTTAGTGTGGTCTGTAGGATGGCTCCAGGTTATGCCCTGATGTAGTCCAATAGCCTTGAACAGCTTGAATTTTCACGGGAGAAAAAGGTGTTCATTTTTAAAAAATTCCCTACTACTGGGTTGCTGGCATAAAAGTGACATTTTCAGGAGCTTGATAACTTCTGAACTGCATGCACTAACATATAATTTTCCTTGCTATTACATTTTATACCTCAAAAAATGCATGCAACCAAGAGTGATGTTGCAAAATTAGAACTATGACTAGAAATAAATTTTTTGGCTAATATTTCATCAAGTTTATAAGTTGATTACCTTTACATGTGCTTTCTCTTTTTCAGTGATTATCACCAATATTTATACAGCTGAATTTTAGTGACTCCACTGTTCTTGAAAACAAATTTCAAAGTTGCCTGTGCAAATATTCATACAAACTGTGAACTATATATTGAAGTAGAAGTAGTCATTTTGGATGAGACTTGGTTTTGTGTAGTTAGGAAATGGAAACCATACTTTGTAACTTTTTGTAACAGTTCTCTACATGACAGAATTTAATAGAAAACACATATGAAGAAATGTATGATTAAGTGTTCTCAAATAATAGAGAAAAAATAAGACATCACCAAAAACTTTGAGATACATAACACATCTGAAAAGATTTGTGTCTGATAGGCCAGTGAACAGGAAAAATGTTATGTGAATTAGAAGAATAATTTATCCCTTTCATTTTGGCAGTAATTTGAGATCACTATGTGTTTTGAGACAAATATTTCAAAGAAAGATGGGTTGTCTCATGTCAGACAAATACAAAATTGTGCTCCAGATATGTGTTGACTTCAGTGGAGATAGATTAGTTCATACCACTTGAGAATTAAGGTTTTTTTACTTCCAGATAATGTATTCAAAGAGTGGTAAATGTTATCATAAGCCAACTACCATCTAAAGGACTTGGAGAAAGTCTAGTTTATTTTATCAGAAGAATCATCAGGGTAACCTGTGTCCTAATAAATTAAACATATATTCAACAGGCAGTGTTTTAATACTTTTCTGGTTAATTCAAATAATGACGGTTCCAGATTATTTTAAATTTTTTTGCCCTTTAATTAAACAATCTCTTCTATTTTCAAACATAATTGTGTCTTCATAACACAGCCTTACATTGGGATGGGTGTGCAATTTGGAAAGCAATACCTGAGAGAGACCTAGGAGGCATTCTTTCAAAAGCATTTATTTCAAGTTATCAGGAGAATAAGTTAATAAGTATAGCTTCTTTTCCTGATCAACCTATTGGACCTCTGTGGTTTTTTTCTTAAAGCTGTTTCTCACCTTTGGTGGACCTTGGGGAAGATGCAGTCCATGTTGCTTCTACTTTAACTCCTTTTTACACTCCTTTTTTATCCTATGTGTGATCCAGAATATCAGCATTAAAAAAATGAGGCAAATAATTCACCTTAGAAATTTTGAGAGAGTTTTCATCTAGTTATGATGGAAATTTTAGGGTTTGCTAGTCTTTCTGTAAAAATCTAGACCAACGTCAAGGATCTAGAGCCCCAAATTTAGAAAATAATTTGGGATCGAACTCTAGATTTGGACTTTGCATTGCAGACCCATTTCTAGTTAGCAATTGTTGTGCTGATTCGTGTGCATGTTTATCCATTTTGTTCCTTTGTTCCAATTCTGTCATTTTGGTCTTATTAAAAAAGTTCAGCTTACTACATGTGTTTCCGATCTCATTCCATCTGTTGTTTTGCAAGAGCTACTTCCTTTATATCATTAATTCCTCTTTGATTTCTGGTCTTTTTTGTTTGAGTGAGCAGTAGTGGAGCCTGTTTCTGAAAAACATTGGTTTAAGGAAGAGTTCATTGTCTTTATACAATGTTACCATTTCCAAATGACCATAGCTCACTTGGTTTGCATCAGGCCATGTTAAGTTCATGTTACTTGATGCAAACTGCGCTAGTTAGATTCCTAACAGTTCTAAGCAGAAAATAGCCTTCCTGTCCTGGGAAAATTATCAGGATACCAAACAATTCTGTATTGGAATGAACAGTTGAACTCTCAGAAGACTGTTAGAAAAACAATGGGGTTTGGCCAATGAAACTCTTCATTTAATTAATTTTGAATTTTGGAAGTTTTTACTTCCATTTCTTTTTTTCTTTTCAACTACTTTTAAGTAATTTTGAACTAGGAAAACATAACTTTTGGTTTGAAAATGTAGAGAACATCCATTGTCATCTAAAAGAAGTGTATAAAAATGTATTGAAACTGATCATTTCCTGAGAAGTGTTTTTTTCATTTTGAGGAAAAAAAAAACCAACTAGTAAAAATAATCCCTGACCAACTCAGCTTAATGTCCTTATTTCAACCAAATGTCAAGGCTTTTCTCTGGGATTAGTTTTACTTGATTTATCAGTGGCCTTTGGCATAATTGTTCATAGGGTTTGTGTGCATATTGTAACTTATACTCTGGTTTTGGCATCTGAATTTTAGCATTGAAATATTTTGAATATTTCCTTACAGATCCAAGTTTTGTATAAGAACTTATTTCAAGTTTACAGTAATTTGGACATGGATGTGATCCAGGGCTCTGTAATTTGCCCTTTGTTTTCCTTCTATGTACAATCTGCTAAGAATTAATAAGGGCACACAGGCTAATAATACCTGCTAGATATACTATTCCAATTTAAATCCTTCCCTGAATTAAAGAACAATATTGATGTGCACTGTTAAACAGATGCTCTAATTTGCAGTGCTGGTCAAAGTGATTTCTGTTCCTATGTGGTTTGGGGTTTTTTATTCATAGGCATACCATATGTATATTTTATAAATTGTGTCAAGAACCTTTGGGATAAAAGGAACTGTATAAATGCAGCTTCATCATCTCCTCATGTGATATTGTGTTATTTGTGATCAAATAGCAGAACTGCGTAATAATGTCCTTATTTCAAATCAGTGTAGATTTTTGTAAAAACTGTAATGTACATTGTTTCTTGATTTTAGAATAATCCTATCCCTTCTTTGATAGAAACTGAATTTGTTGCATCATCAAATCAGACTGCCAGAGAAGTCTCTTCTCAAGATTTTCCTTAATTTTGATTAAGCATTCTGCCATTTACTCTGTTTTTTAATGAATAGTGGGTTCTTTTTTAAACAACTGAAATACCATAAAATAATAATTTCCATTAGACAGCATGGCATGGTGATACCATGCTTTGAGTTGCATGTTATCTGTGCTGTTTCACTGGCCATACCAAAACTACCCTCAGTTTCTTGAGTCACTCGTGAGCTGTAACAACCTGCAATTTCTAACACCCACCAAATAAGCCATGTCCACCTTCAGCGTGCTTGATACAGAACAATAATCTCTATTTCCCTTTTAAAGAATCCTTTCCTTATTTCTGAGGTTGTTAGGTGAATGAAATGAAATAAATGAAAACTCCAGATGCCTAATTAGCTATCTACATACTGCAAGGGTGCAGCTGTCCAGTCCCTTATACTAGAAGAAAGAGGAATGGCTCTGTGTGCAGGAAGCACTTGTTGAGACCATCATAGGAGAACTGAGGAAAGAAGCAGTAGTAGATGAGGGAATGAGGTTTTCAGGACAGAAGGTAAGTAGACAGTCTCCCACAGAGATCAAAAGAGAAAGATTGTCTGAGGAAGAACCAGGACTGATGAGAGGGAATGTGTGATGGTTTTCTTGCATATTTTCTTCTCAATCCAGTGGATGCAGAAGGTGTGTTTTGGGTTTCTGGAAGGAAGCTGATCTAAGCTGACTTGGAGTGGCCTTGGTCCTCTTCAAAATGTTATATATAATTTCGTTAGAGATTTTTGGTTTGGTATGTCTTTCCGCATGTCCTTTTACATACCCCAAGCACAACTCTGTCTAGTGGAACCCTTACAGATGATTCCTTGTGCAGCTGATCTAAAGAATAAATGGAAATCATGCTAAAAGACATATTGAACATTATCCGTCCTACTAGTGACAATACATTTGCAGAATTTAAATTTGCATTTGTTCTCTTAACAATTTTATGCTTGTTATTTTGCTTTTCCTCCAGTTTGGACAATGAGCTGAAATAGTTCATTTCAGGTCCCTTTAATTTACATTTTGCTTTTGTTCTAATGCCATAACACAGTATTCTTTCCATGTTTGGATTTCTAGTACTTACAAAGTTCATGTAAATATTTCCTGGCAACTGCATGGGCAGAACTTGTAATAAGACAACGGTCTGTGGGTTTCCCTTTTATAATCTGCATCTATATATTTACATGTTTTAAAAATAAATGTACACAGACATATTTGGTTGTACTTCTACAGCATCTTCCTTGGTAGAGGAAGTGAAGTTTCCTCAGGTTTAAGTTCTCTAGCACTGGAAAAACCTGCAGTTGATTAGCTGTGTCCTCATGATGCAGTTGCAAGAAGGGTGGTGTGGACAGCATTTTGTGATTTCATAGGCTGCACATTGTGCATTCACAGTTTAAATCCAAGAAAGCTCTGAATTTTTCTCCTTCCCTTTGTTTTTATCTTAGTTTTATGAAAATATTTTCTTTCATAATACGAGGCCACAAATAACACTCCTCTAGACAGAATAGGCAAATGTGACAAAAGAGCTCGAAAACTGTAATTATGGGGAAGAACCATGCCATGGGGTACAGATATGACAGAATAATTCTTTCTTCACTGCACTCTCTGATGGGGAAAGGAAGGAAACGGAGAGAACCTAGGACTAAATGCCCTCTAAAATACGCTTACTGTACTGTTGGCTGCTTCTCTAGTTAGAACCTACCAAAGAAATAAGAGACAGTATAGAAACACTTGGATTCTCTTTGTAATATCTCAAGACTTCTACAGATAATCAGGACATTTACATGAGTCAGAAGCCATGACTAAATCTTCATGACAAAAATGAAATTCAGTTTGAAACATTTTGGATATGCAAGTCAGCTGACAGATCTGGAAAAATACAGCCATATTTGTACAGAAAATACCCTGAAGTATTAGGGTGTGTGTTATGGTTTGTATTAAACACAATAGATGTATTTAATTAATTTTTTTGTTTAGATTCCCACAGCCTCCTCAAATATGCCATTGTATTGCAGTAAAAAAAAAAAATTAAAAAAAATTAAAAAAATTAATATAACTCATGGTGATGTACATTTTTGCATTATGTAAATTGCCTCAGAGAGAACTAATGTTAAGACTCTTAGTGCTCAATGTAATATGGACTATGCTGTACATCATTTATGAATCTGATTTATTTATTTTGGACATGGGACGTTTATTCACCTATTCATCTGCTAGTTCATGGCAATGAGGAATGGTACCAGAACCGCTAGCATTTTATCCAGGGCTGTACTGGAGGCAGTTTAGACCACTTCAGTAGAACAAGCACTTAAAATCACAGCCAGTTCCCAAATGAGGTGTTACAGCCTGCGTCCATCATGTCCTGCCTCCTGCCACTGCTGTACTGCCTCTGTTTGCTGCTTGGCCCCAAACCACAGCTTTTGTCCAGCATATTTTAAAGTGTGCCAGGTAACAAGCTCCCTCTGATTCCCTTGGGAGGCTCCTGCATAGTCTACTGCTTCTCACAGGCAGGAAGTATTTTCTAATGTTCCAATATTACCATTATGCAGTTTCATCCCTAACAATTACCTACATCCCCTTTACTGTACATTGTTCCCCTTTCCCTGTCCCTTTGTTTATTACCTTTAGATGCAGTAGATCCATGGCATCTCCATTTTCTTTTTCCCAAGCCTAATTTAGTGTGAGATAATCAAAGAAGCTCTTTAAATAATCTTTTCTCTGTATCAGCCCTGTATTTAAAATATAATGAGTCAAGTGAAACCATGAGGGATAGAGTGGAATGAGAGCAAGAGCGGAAAGCTGAAAGTGGAGGGCTAGGAGGTGAGAAAGTACATGGGATTCTATTTACAAGAAAAATACATGCTGAAAATAAGTATTTAAGGTGGGAATTGGGGAGTGGAAATGAACAGATGTTAGCACAGTTACAAAAGTAGTCTGGAGACAAAGAAATGGGAAAGTTTTTAAAATGTATGTATTTTAAAGTAATATTTTAAATAAGGATTAAGCAGCTGGGAAAGGTTACATAGGCTACAAGTTGGAGACATCTACAGTGTACATAAGATTTTTTAAAAACAATCTAACAAAGCAGCTGGGTGAGTTATTAACAGATGTTAATGATTTGTCAGTGGTATAAAACATTAAGATCACATTCAGAGGTAGACTGTGGTCATGCCTGATTTCTCCATGGACAAAAATTTTGCATTAGACCACTGTCATGCCTGATTTCTAACCATGGATGGAACATGCCTAAAATAAAACAAGCAAGGAACCACTTTGTTTAAAAAAAAAGGGAGCGGGGGGGACTATGTTAACTTTTATTAGTATTTGGTCATGTAGTAAAATGAGTGGGCAATAGCTTAAGTATGGAAAATCGCTGTTTAACTTCTTCATTTACAATAAACAGAAAAATTTTTTACCTCTTTACATTTTTTTTCTTACATGTGTTTGAGCTAGCCTTTAGAAGCTATGGATACAAGAGAATAAAGCTGTATATGTTGGAAGCACAATGCAACTGTAGCAATGCCAATAATTCTCTCAGAGAAGTTGGCCATTAATGCTGTATTTAAGTATGTCCCTAAAATAACTGCATTAGGCCAGTAAGTGCCAAGTAAATCTATAAATAAATAAAAAGAGAGATAATATCTTTATGAACTATGCTTTTTGTATGTTTTTATGAGCAGATGCATCAGTGTGTATTTTAGGTCTAAAGGGAGTTTTGAGAAACAAGAGTCTTCATGTTGAGTAGGATACAAGTAAAATACCATCTCCAAAATAACCTTGGTACAACAGAGCTGTCTTTTGAATTTATTTCTCAAGAGAGTGAAAAAAAAAAAACACCGCCAAAAAAACAACAACCAAAACCTAAGGAAATATTTGCAAGTTTTAAGCTGCTGCAGTGTTGTAGTAAGCTGATGACTCCCTGGTGAGAAGGCAGAGGGTTAGATTGCGCTTTTACAACCCAAGCTGAGCCGGGGCAGAGCTCAATGGCACCAGCTGAAGAGCAGCACGCAGAAGGGACTCTACCTCAGAGGTGCTGTGCTTTTCCCTTGTCCCAGCAATGGGTTGTTGATCCATAGCAGTACAAACTTCTCATAACTACAAAGTACTGCCATTCCTTATACTTTTTTATCCATTTTCCTAAATCTGGAGCAGGGGCAAAATAGTACCTGCGGATCCCCTGCCTACTGGCTGCCATATACACATCTGCAGCAGAGTGGTTAGAAAGTGCTGCGAATGCCCATATGTACATGATGTTGTTCAGGGTCTGTAACAGAGAAAAGGGGGATATACTTTTGAGTGCTATATGTGATACTATCAATCTAGCATCTGCCCAGATGTAGCAACTTGGATAAAGATGGTTGCTCTCAGGAGGTACATTGGATACTTCTTTCTTTAGGACGTTAGTGAGCTGAATCAACGCAGGAGTCAGATGAGTGTCAGAGACAGTACAAGGGAGGAAGGAGGACAAGACAGATGGGAATTGGGTTGGGAAAAGTGCCTGTAGACAGCAGCAGGTCCTTAGATTATTCTGCTGTCTCATGATACTTTTCCCTGAGTGAGTCAGCTACAAACTGGAAGGATCAAATGAAATAGTTCTGAGATTGCTAAACTGCAATACAAATTAGAAAAGGGAAAGCAAAAAGGAAAACACTTTTTTGACTTTTTTTGTATCTTAGAAAGAAGTGAAGGAAGGCATATTTCATTTGAAAATGTGGTTCCATAACATTTTAAGCTCAATTCTTTTGGAATTATATTTGTTCCCTTGGCACTTATGCTGCCATACAGTGGCAGTTCAGAGAGCTGGCACAGCGGAAAACAAATGAATTAATCATTTTCTGGTTGGGTTTCTTTTTGACAAGCTTGGTTTCCTGAATTGGTTCCTCACACAATTATGTAACAGGCAATACCAGGACAAAGAAGGGGGCAACCCAGACAAGCCAGCAGTGGTGACCACCAAACTGTATGCTAAAAGTAAGCATGAAGGGCATGTGTGTATACACTGTCATTAGAGTGGAGTACGATGTTACATTTAATCTGGTGAAAGTGTGGTCTTACACTAAAAGAGTTAGTCCTGGTCCTGGTTCCTTGCCACCTAACTCCTTGCTCTAGTGTATGTAGTATGGTTCCACCATATCCCTTATGTCAGATCTAGCAATCGCAAAACTTCAGAGAAAATTGGTTGAGCTTGATCATATATCAGAAAATTAAGCTATTAAAAAGTATTTGTTTTCTAGTGGCTGCATACTGTTAGATCATCTCTGTTGTAATGCAAAACTGCATCCTAATTAAAGATGTATACATATTTATTTACTATGTCTCTAAGTTAAATATGAACTATTTGTATGATTGCCCTTTTTTCTATCTTGTCTGTTAGAACATACTTCATAGTGTTATATTGTCTCTTAGAATACAAAGTCCAGTAGTATGGGCAAAAAATGTTCCTATGAAGGTGTAAGTTGAATTCCACCACAGGGGGAATAAAAACAATGCAAGAATGTTAAGCAGGTAAAAGACTTTCCTAATTTAGCCATTGAAAGGTGACTTTTTAAATGAATAGCAATGCATCCTTTTCCTTTTCATATCTCTTCTTTTTCTTGCTAAATTGTTTTATTTTCTGAACAATTTGACATTTCTAAGTGAAAGAGCTTACAATTCCATTGTTATACAGATAATGCATTGTAACAGTATATGGCATATGTCTCAGGAAATTTAGGAATATACTGAAATTTAGTTTTCAGTTTCATGAGACAGTAAATTCCAATTTTGCAGTTCATTGTTGCTAGAAAGACAAGATGCTTATCTCCTTCATGTTGGCACCACCCCTCCTTACACAAGCTGTAGACCTTGTTATAGTTTCCCGTGGGCCTATACAACATACCATCCTAGGAGAAGACTATTTGGTACAGTTTCTGATGAATTTGTGAGTTGAATCAGCTTATTAGAAGGTTTCATTGAGCATCAGAACTATCGCAGAGAAAGGAGCAGGACCACATAGTGAAAAAGGAGTAGGAATAGTGGAGAAGGAGTTGAGGGTGAAACCTCCCTGTTTTGTTTTAGGTGAACTCTTACATCAATTCAACTGATTGTGGAACAGCTTAAGTCAGAGGCATCAAACCACTTAAGTCATGGGTAAATTAATTCCTGTTCTTCAGAGTACTTATTTATTAGCTCTGCAATACTTAATTCATGTATCCAAATACTTTGCCAAATTTGAATGAATAAAGGATTCCTGAAGTTGCCTGTTAATAAAATTGCACAATATTGCAAAAGTTGCTTGCTGTTATTACCATGACAAATGGCTGCACATTACAAAAAGCTGTTGACTTTTCTGTGAAACATGTTATAGGGGTGAAATTTCATATTGCAACTTCAGCAGATACAATAATTCATGGCTACTAAAAGGAGCCTCACACTCCCTCATGCCAGCCCTGAATTCAGCAGATCCAGCTCTCTAACTTGGCAAACAAACAAACAAACAACAACAAAAAGCCCACCAAAAAAAACCCCTAACAAACCAAAACCATCCAGCAAAAAGTGTAGTTGAAGAGGGAGGACTATGGAAGGAAGTAAATGGAGACCTCTCTCTCCAGGCAGTGGTGTGAGTTTTTCAGTCAGTTCTGCTGAGCAGCATGAGCAAAACGGAACATGAAGTGTTCTGCCCCAGCTAGGAAGTAAACCTGGCTATGCAAATAAGTATGGGGCCATATAAAAACTTGTTCCTATAGTGACATGCTCTCACATAGGAGAGAGCAAGGATGTACTTAACAAGGAGCTTGAGCTCCAGAATC
This sequence comes from Elanus axillaris, assembly GCA_026212715.1. NCBI lineage: Eukaryota > Metazoa > Chordata > Aves > Accipitriformes > Accipitridae > Elanus > Elanus axillaris. The sequence goes on from JANZLQ010000032.1 coordinate 4,884,941, forward strand.
ATGGAACCTGGCAATACAGAGCGTATATACTTGTCATCTTGCCATACACTGGACTAATGATACTCTGTTGACCATTGGCAAGGACTAGATATTAGGGTGGATGGCCTTCTGACCTTTTGTCTTCTTATAGATAATGTTAGGACAAAACAACTGAGTCCAAATTCTCCTGAATATATTTAAAACTAGAAATTATGCTTTAGGTATCTTAACAAGGTTGTGGAGTGGAGCACCCTTCTAGTAGGTGCTGTGAAGGCAAAAAGCCTCCTAACTATCTTTACAATAGAGCTTAGTCACTTTCTTGGGTCAAGTGACTTATGAAGGCATATATTACATAGTTGCCTGTGATAAGAGGAGCTGAATTCACTGGCTCAGCCAGCCCCTTTCAGTCCACTATTTGATTTGCATGACAAATCATCAGAAAAGTAATAAAAGAATCATGATGCTTACATGCATTCCGAGTAACATGAAAAGCATCTCATCCATTAGAAACAACATAATCCCAGAGAAAAATCACACCTGTGGAACAAGGTAAATAGGACCAGATATTCTTAGCTGGCTCTGCTATAGAAGCTCCTATACATGAAACCATTCCCTGATTAGCCAAACAATATTTTGAGATCAATCACATGCATTAACGATGCCATTTCTACGTACTCATTTTGAAGTCTTTGTAGAAATATATACAGAAGTATTTAGAGCTGTTGAAGAGGAAGGGCAAAGTCTTATTCTTGTCTCTTTGTGCTATTCTGACAGCTCAAGGGACCTTGAGGGAGATTTTGGCACTGGAAAATTTTCTTAATGGAACAGAAATCCTTAGGTGGTAGGTGATATAGAGGTGGATTAATGACTCTGCTTCACCTGTTCCTCACAAACTCTTATATGGGAATAGGTAATTCTGGAAAGGAGTCAATGGTCAGAATGTCTTTTATACTCCAGCTTTTTGTGGCTGCCAGGACAGACCCTTGTGACTAATAGGAATTCAGCGTCAATTAGAACAACTCCCAGAGTTGTGTTATGTGTGCTGGGGCTACAACAGTTCCACTATTCTTGGCTAGCCTGAGTGCAGTGGAACTACACGAAACAGCTTTGAAAAGCTTGGCCCACAGTCCTTACTCCCACTTAATCACATTTCTTAAGGATAATGTAAACTTCAATCTTGGGTGACAAATCATAAAACTGGTACAGCACAAGGCCAATTCACAGGTGCTCTTGAAAGACATAATTTGTGTAGTTGCACCAAATTTGAATTGACGTGAATAAATATCCAGAAGCCTTTGGAAGGAGGTTATTTTGCTATCTGCAGACAATTGAGCTTCTAAACAGACAGCTTTCTTGAAATACTGGTGTTTGAAAGCTTCTGTATTTGCAAAATAGACAAGGAGTTTTATCCAGAGCATAATAAAATGCAGAACAAACAGAAATTTGGTTGGCTAAATTTTTGATGAGTCATATTTCATAAAGCAGAGACAAATATGTTAGAAGAAAACATCTTGTGGAGATACATCAGTCATTAGAATTTTCAGTAAACTTTTCCGATTTCCAAATGATGAAGCTACTGCTTTGGAAGTTAGTGTGAAACTGCAGAATTAATACGGATGCTGAATGCTCCTTGTACTTCATATATTCTGAACACTGTACAAGCAGTCTTTGAACACCATAAAGGTTTTAATCCCTATTGAACAGAAAAAAGAGAGGAAGAAAACTGAAACAATTTTCCTTAGTCTGCAGCAAAGCAAGGACTGAAATTCTCTCAGCCTTACATTTTCATCAGAGAAGGTCTCCTGAAGCACACTAGCATTATCAAAGACATCCTGAAGAACAGCCCTAGCTGTCCCCTCCATTCTTCTGCCAGAGGTTACTGCCCCAGTAGCAGAAGTCTACCAGAAGTGGAAATGTGGTGGCTTTTCATGTGCTGCAGCTTACAGACCATCAAACCTACTTGGCATTACTTCCATTAAAGCTAAGGCTGTGAGCAAAAATACCTGAGGGACAGTTCATTTATTCCTTCTGCTACAAAGTGGTAACCTGCGGCAGTGTGTCGGGACAGGTGGATTAAAGTAATGTACCCTTGATTACAGTATTGTTAAATCCGTTCCACAAAGTCCTGTGCCTCAGAATAATCACTTACGTACACCCAATATTGGTGGATAATTTGGCATGAAAACATGAGATTTTTGGGGAATGCAGGGTGGTATATGTCCGTGACTTGAAATAGATGAGAAAATGTGAAATATTTTTAAAGGACAGTCTAATTTTACCTTTCTCTGGGGCACTGCTACAGGACTGTGCAGCACCCTTCATATTCCACTGAGCACTGAAATAGGGCTGGAGTATTTTAGGTACTCTGCTCTGACTATAAGCATGGGCTTGAGTTCATGACATGGAATATTTAAGCCAGATTTTGTTAGAAATTCCGTTTTGATAAATGTAAAAGTCTATGGTTTTTAGAATTTTCCTCTAAACTGACAAATGTTTATCAAACTGAAATTTTCCCATAGCAATACCCTTTATTAAGCTGGAATTTTTGTTTAACTTTGCTGTAAATGCACTATCACTGTATTAGTGATCTCTGTAAAAAGGATCTGTAGAAACTGTTTGAAGGTGTGTTATCTTGCTCTGTTTCTCAGGTATGGTCCATAATGTGGCTTAGTTCCCACTCAGAAACCTCTGACATGACTTAGGCACGTATGTCTATGCTGGAGGGCTCAAATTCAAGGAATGTTTCATTGATGTGCAAGTTCTGTAGTGTCTGGGCAAGTAATCGAAGGCAAAGTTTTGAATAAATGATTTCAGTGTGGTTATATTTCTTTTATCTGCAATACTCACTTTACAATATGGGCCTATACATTTAAGATTGTTGGACTATCAGTAGAAGAAATATATTATGTGCTTATTAAGTGCATAAAATTGGGGGGGGGGGAGATAATCTAGATACTGAGGGGGGGTTCTGTCCATGTCTTGTAATTCTCTGTTTTGTAGTATTATAATCTTTATTTTCGATAGTTTTCCCTTCTACACCAGTGTATTTTAGTACTTTTCTTGTATGCTAAGCAAGTCAAGTACAAGTACTTAGGAGCAGAGAATTTAATTGCACTTTCTGTTGTTATAAATACTTCTGCAATGCAAAAGAATTGCATTGACATTTTAATATGCTGTCACTTTAAGACACTACATGAAGTGTGAACAGAGCACAGGCACTTTTAACAGGTGTCTCTAATTGTTAGTTTGTTTCTTAGAAATAGCCATAATGTAAAATTTGGTGAAACATGTAGATCCAAGGTGTTTGGATCCTGCAACATGCTAACCAGGTTTTCCTTTGGCTGCTGGTAAAAACAAATTGGGGTGTGTAATTGATTTTTTGCAAGTAAAGCTTTTATGTGTGCTTTGAGTTCAAACTCCATCTTTTTCTTGTTATGTTTTTGTCCCTTAGGAGGGATTGCAACATGGGCTTTTAGAAAAAAAAGAGTTCAGTGTATTCGTTTGTTTTAGCAAATAGGATGTTTCTATTACTTTCAGATTTTGCCAGTCTGTAACTGCAGAAATAATCGTGAAAAGGGTGAAAGCCAGATCAATTACATTTTTTAAAAGTGTATTTTCATTAAATTTTCCAAGTGCCTGTTATGTTCAAAGGCAGTTCAAGATTGTCTTGTTCACAGAATATTTGAAAAGCCCCTTAAAAGAAACAGATCCATCCAGAAAAATGTCTGGATTGTTGGATGAAGTGTGCTTACTTTAAAAAATGGCAAAAGAAGGGCATCAACATGCATACAGACTTTTCAGATTTTCAGTAGGATTACCACTAGTTCCAGAAGTTGATACAAAAATATCTTTAAACAAAAGACCAGAATATAAACCTGGTGATGAAAGTTAATACTGAATTTTGAAAAGAAAAAAGAAAAAGTAACCTCTTTTGTTACATAGCAAATTAATTATGAACATGCACCTTCTACAAAGTTTACTTAGTTAACAAGATTTTATTATAAACAGTTATTCTTTTCCAATTTGGCAGAAAGATAAATGATGTAAGTTCTTCAAAGTTATATACTTAAGATTTAGTGAACAGTTCAAGATCAAATGTTTCACTAATTTTGCAAATACATTTAGATTGATTGCAGAAAATTATGGAAGTCTATTTATTAGTTAAGCTCTAGTTAAAGTAAAGGAATTCTGATCAATTTGCTAAGAATTGCCTCCAGCTGTGCTGGTTTCCGTCATGTAGTTAAACAGAAGCTCAGCATAGTTTGATCTATTTGTCCTCATTTTCATAGTCACTGAAGTAAAGTATGATGGGCTCAGCAGCAGTCATGTGTTCCTTGAGTATTCAGGTGCTAATCCAGAGAGTCAATGAAAAACTTCAAAGCCATTGAGGAAATATGTATTTCTGAAATTAATATAAATCACTATGTGCATCAGTGATACATTTTAATATCTATGAAGAAGCCATGTAATAAATTCTTAATTTCAAGATAGAATTGACATAGTAAACTCTGATCTGGAATAGACAAAAACCTCGTCATCATAGCATATAGCTAAGCAGTGAGAGAACCTTCAAATTCCTCCTTTCCTGAATCAGAAGTCAGACTTGGACTTGACCTTCCCAAAACCTACACAGGTGTCTTGACCTCTGAGTCTCTATGGCATAATTCTTTATTCAAACCTCCATAACTGCTCTAGGCAAGACTGAAAATGTGAACTCTGATTAGACATCCCTCCAGCATGTTCACCTGCGCACATGGTTCAACTACAGACTGTTGCAACAAAGCAAGAACTTCAGTGCATCTCTGCCAGATCCTATTGCGAGTACTATAGTTGCTAATATCCTGCCTCTCATCTCTCCAACAACTACAACTCCCCTTAATCAAAATAAGAAGATGGAAGGTCACATTTTTGCTCCTCACAGGAATAAAAAATAGCCATTTCTGTGTCAAATGGATCCATTCTTAAAATGTTTTCCATATGTATATCTATGCTGCAGGTACAGAATCATGCACACTCAGGATACAGGATATTTTTATGTCTTAGCACTGTCCATGATGTATTCCTGCACCTTCCCTCTGTGTGGCATGTGTGTAATATGCCCAAGTGCTAGAAGCTGAGCTGGCACTTCAGCTGTTGCCCCTCAAGAGTGTCATTTAAAACTAGTATTATTCTTGAGGGTTTTTTGCTAGATCTCATTTTAGTTGAAATGTAAGAAAAATATCTGAATTGTTTTTACTCCTTCAAAAGATGCCGTTGCTCCTTGGGGTGCTGAATCTGGCCTGGTGACCACAGACATTGACTGCAGTATATGTTTCAGCATCACCTCTACTCCTTTCAAACAGGAAGAGTCCTGTTCTTCACACCGTTTCGTATCCCTGTTAATTTCTTGACAAGTTTCAGAAGAAGAATCTCCTTCCATAATTTGTTCAGATCTTCACTGTCCCAGCTGAGGATCAAAACTTTTGAATGAATATGTGAAATACACGGCTACTGCACTGGAGGTCCTTTCACCTCTTGTGGTAGGTTCTCAGGCCTGACTCCAACATGCTTTCACAGTGCTCAGGTCAGCAGCTCCATGTGGGTTTTAACTTGGGGTACCTCATGGTCATCAGTGATGATCAGTGTTTAACCTAACAGTATTTTTTTCCTTTTCTTAGATCACAGTGAAAAACATCATAATTAGGAGCAGGAGGGAGTCCATCTGCTGTACCAGACTACATCTTAGACTCGCATATAGGGTTCAACTCTTGCGCTAATAGAGATTCTTCCCTGGAGGTTTGGGGTTATTTCTGGAACGATAAGAACAGACAAGTAACTATCAGTAGTGAAAGTGTTCTAAATCTTCTTGTCATCTGTGTGTAGAGCTCAGTATTCTGTATTTTCCTTCCCACTACTACAACGCATGTGCTTTTGGTAGAGATGCAGAAAATATTGTACTCAGAGAATGTGTGCAATATATTTTAGATAAGGAATAGAAATGGATGGAACAATTGACATTTTTGAAATATGTGAATCATAGAGTTTTGGGAAAATCTGAATATGGATAATTAATTTTTACCTTTCTCCTGTATCTTTCTGCAAGTGCAGCTATATGTGCTGTTGGTCACTTTTCACAATAGCTTTAGACAGGTTAATGTTTTAATAAACAATCAATGGTCATAAATTCCAACTGCTCAGTATATTTCCTGTGATATGTTTTACACTAAGGTCTGCTATTTCTGATCTTTATCCCTGACGTTGTTGCTAGGCTTATATTTAGTATGTTTCAGTTGTTGTTAATAAGGTTTTATTCTGTGATAAATTAGTAGATAAATATGCTACAAGAGGATCATTCTTTTCTTCTTTCCCTAATTTTTCTGAAACACTGCTGGTTAACTTCATGGAGGAAACATTGAAAGACCTTAAACTTTCAAGGATTAAAGACCAATTAAAGAGCTAAGATCACCTGTACTGAGAAGGCATGCGCATGGCAGTTTGGGGTAAATGCCCTTTCTGGGATGAATTTTATTTTTGTGATTAAGATAAAATTACCTGTTTTCTGAATCACTCTTCCTTGTACAGCTAGCTAAACTTAGCTAAAACCAGAAGAGTAAGCATCTTAAAACCAAATCAAATTATGGGCAATAATCCCACAGGTTCTTGAGCTAATTCTAGGAGGTTTTCTTTTGAAATGAGTCCATCCTTAGTATTTTATCAGAATCATCTAGTAGGTAATGTAGCCAGAAATATTGCCAAAGAAGGAATTGCTCCACCCAGATTACAGGGGTATAACTGAAACAAAGGTGGTAGAGCTGTGCAGTGTACATGAAACTTCTCATAATGTAGAGTGCATGCTGCATTTATCATTGTTGCAGGAGCTTATGTGCAGTAAATCATCTCCTGACTAGTTTAGAAAAGATTCTAAAGCAACCTACTGACTTCTGATGTTTCTTTGATTTGAATGCAAACCCAGTCTTCCTACGGTCCCTGACAGAAGAGTTTATCTTTTAAAACAGTAGCTAGAAGTCTGAACATAGTTGTGCTTACATAATTCAAGCTTCGGGGAGATTTGAAATAGTACTTCTAACAGCCAATCTAATACATTCTTCTGGTCTGAGATACTGGCCCTGTATCTATACTTCATAGATAAAATAGTAATTAAAGTAGGAAACAGAGATAAGACAATCTAGATTAAACCTAATGTCTGGTAATGTAAACTCATCCTTTGGAACTCTTTTTAATTCCTATATTAAATCTGAGAACTTTCTGAAATCAAAATTACTTTAAGATATCATTGATACGTATCTTTGGAAAACCTAACAATTTAAATCCTGACTGTTGTTTCACGATCTTTTTTTTTTTACTACCCTCTGGTCTGATCTGGCAGATAAATAAAACCTTTCCATTCATGTAAAATCTAATACTGTGTTTGTCTTTCTCCCCTGCAAGTGGCCTTCATTTTTCACCTGAGGAATCTTATTGTCTTAATCTAAGATTAAACAAAGAGCTACTGGAGTAAAAAATGTGATTTTTTTTAAATTGTATTTTACATATAGAACTAAATTTTCTGACCTTCAAGCCAGAACTATTGCAAAATTACAGTCTATTTGGATCAAGCACAAAGTAAGCAAGTACTGCACACTAAGTAGTAGGTTGTGCTTGCTCATGCAGTTACTTGGAAATAATTTTCTTGCATTTAAACAATTCTTTCAGGCTTTGCATATGTAAGCCACAGTACAGTGTTACAACACATGATGATTTTAATCTGGACTTTAAATACAACGCTATTGATGCATATTGTATTCTGTTACACTTGGACATTTTTTAAAGAAATGGCAGAGAAGGGACAAGTGGAACAGCACTGCGGAAACAGGCAAGTGATAGGTGAACCCATTTCAGTCTTTCACTGTATTGGTAAAGGAGATGTACCACATAGTAATATGAAATGTTTTCGATGTGGGCTTCAACAGGTTTTGTGGGCTGTGGGTAGGTAAGATCTTTCTCCTCCTCTCTCTCTCCCCTTCTCACTCACTCTCCCACTCCTTTCCACTAGGCTCCTGAATTTGCAAAGGCCAGGATTTGGCCCAGGGTGGATCAGTCCATGGTGGAGACCACAGCACAGTGTGGTGCTGAGTGTGCAGAATCCTTGTTCTTTTCCTGGGCACAGATCTTCTTCCACAGCACAACCCCTTCTTCCCTACCATCCTGGGACTCCTGCCTCTTCTTTTGCTGCTTGGATTCTCCCTTTATTTTAGCACAACCTCATTGCAGGTTCCTTTTGCAGGACCTGTAGACCTTCCTGAGCCTATACAAGGCAGCACTGCTCCACCCTGACATTTTTCAGGAGGGAGGAGAGGCACTGGGGGTGTGGAGCAGTGAGACAGAAGCAAAACACAAAGGGGCCAAGCCGTCTGCAGAGTGGACCACAAAATTGAGAAAAATTGGTGGCATCTGGGTGCTTCTGACATTAATTTTTAATCAAATGATCATTCTTGTTTTCAGATTTTAGTGAACTGAATTTCAGTAATTTCATGTTTCATGGGTGCTCTCTGGGATTAAGCAAAATACACATCGGTATCTAATTCTGTTGCATTTTTCATCAAACATTTTGTTATTTTGTCTCTCTTTTCCACGACCTTTTCAGTTGTGGACAAGTCCAGTGGTTCTATGTCAAACCTATGTTTTTATTGTAACTGCCTGTTCACGTACATGTCTGTGGGTGCTCAAGCCACTGAGGTGCTGAGTCTGCCATCTTTGAACCTCCTGCTGTGCCTTGCCCCTACCCTAGACCTTCTACCCCTCTCCTTGTCATCCCACAGAGTCTGGATTACATCACATATCCAAAGAGCACAACCTACCCCAGGCATTGCAATCTTGTGGGGAAAAAGAGCAGACCAAAGTGGAGTACCTGTCCAGATTTCACCATTACTGCTCCCATGGTGATCTCCACAGAATACTGAGGTACCTGCAGCAGTGCTGTGCCCTGAGGATATGATTGTGGGAGTCTGGGGACACGTGGTAATTGTTTGCTGGCAAGTTTAAGTGACTTGCTCTCTGTATGAAAAGTAGGTTATATTTTCATATGAAATATCTCTGTTATTGATCAAAACCCAAACAGCCACCTAAGAAAACAAGACCATAGACAAATGTGTGCCCCTTCTTTAAGGGCACTTGCTAGAGCCTTGGCAGTGTATCAAAGGTAGACAGCTCCATCTATAGTCAGGGGAAAGAGAGGAACAAGTATGCAGGTCAAGTAATTCCATCCGTCCTTGATACTCATCTTCAGATGGGATGAATTGGACTTTGGAGATGCACATCTCTGCACTGATTCTGCAGGGAGCCTAGATGACTGACTTAAACTCAACACTTGAATCAAAGATGACTGAAGGTAAATACGATGAGTAATACGTAAGTACTTAAAATGTATGCAAGGGTTCTGCTTTAGCCCATATCTAATTCCGACAGGCTGTAGATAATTAGAAGAGTTTTGGCCAGATTGTGACTCAGTCTAAAGGCAGAGCCCTTCAGCGCCACTGAGCTGTCTGTGCTAGACTTGCTAGGCACAACTTAGTTCCCACATTCACAGCGGCAGAGATGCCCTCTGCATTGTGGTGCATATCTACGTGGGTTTTGCTGTGTCATCCAACCACAATTGTATGCTGTGTGAAATAGCATTAACTGAGGACTACAGCCCTCTTATATTCTTGATAAAACCATCTCTGCATCTATACTATAGACTAGTTAGTTGATACTTTCTATAAGCTTACCCTTAACCAGTGTTTAGAAGTTGTGCCAATACTAAAGCAGTGAACAACTTCACTGGCTTTTTAGCTGGGGTGAACACCATGAAGAACCTCATTTGATTTGTGCCATGTGTGTGACAGAGCTGCTTTGTTGCTCTTGTATCACCAATGGGAAGGAGCTGATAAGTACCTTTCTAGCAGATGCAATGACAAGGCTTTGTGAGCTGGGTGGTTCAAGAACATACTCATCCCTCCCTTGAGCCGATAACTGAGATCACGGACTTCTGGAAAGACCCTTCTTCTGTTGTGATTGCCACCCTCTCCCCTTTGTAAACTGAAGAGAACCAAGGAATTTAATTTCTTCCTTGCCAGTTAGATTGAGCATCCATGTTTTTTTCACCCAAGGGATGCATAACACATGATTTACAGAACTGCTGACTGCTGTAGTTGCAATTAAAACAATACTGCCTTCATAGCTTGAACGCTGAGTGCAAACAGGCTGATAGTTTAATCAATCCATTTTAAAACATATTAACTAAACCAGCAGTTTACTGTTCTTGTCAAACTCTAAACAACTGTAAATCTTGTTTTCAAAAATCAACCAGAAAAAATGTAACACATTAAAAATGAATTAGACATGGCGCACCACCCATAAGCTGTATAATAAACAGATCACAGCCCTATAGTACTAGTTGTGATTTCTGGCATGTCACTGGAGAAGAACTCATGGGTTTTCAGAATGACCTGTGTCATAAATCATTGCATTCCCATTTACACTGAGCACATGTATCTAATTTTTCAAGAGTGGCTTCTGAAATCCTGATGAATGGCTTCGGAACTGATTACTGGAATGTATGAAAAGTGGTGTCACAAATGCCTAATTGAGGAAAGGAAAAAGGGACTAAAAATACAGTCCAGCGAAATCTGAACATAAAATTGTAACATATACTAAGTAAGAAATGAATAGCCACCCAGGAGATAACTCTAAAACACGACAAATGTGAAATTTGTCACACTTTTCTTTAAGACAGCTAAATTAGATTAATATAAATTTTCAGTAGAGTTAAAACAATGTAAAGGCAAAAGTCAAGCATAAATCATGCATGTATTTTTTTGACTATGCAGGCATCAATATCTTGCTGTCCAGTTTAATGTGTTCTCTGTGTGTTAACGTGTATTTTCATAAAATCGCATGCTTCATGTTAGAAAAAAATCAGCCATCCCAAACCAGGAAATCTATTCAAACTTATTAATGAAACTCCAGAGACACACTGAGGTCTTTTTATGTATATCTTATCCACTTACATTATCTACGTGATCTTTTGTGAACACATCTGAGCCCCTACCTTCACACTCAAAGTTGAACAAAAAGCTATGCACTCACTAAGCCCATGTTAATGCACCCTGTCTCTCCATACCTCTCTGTAGACACTATAGATGTACTATCCAACACAGTCTCATCTTTCAAGTGACAGGTAGAAGTATAGTTGGTGAATCCAATTTTTATTTCCTTTGTGTAAAAGACAGCAAGTTATGATACGTGCTGAAAGATGATGTACATGATTTTTATGTTTTGCCCACTTTTAAAGATTTATCTGAGTCAGCAGCTGGAGCACATGGACTGAAGTTGAATCTGTTACATGATTGTAGCATGTAGATTCTGATTTGGTGTTGAAAGAAACTCCTTGGCAGATAAATAATGAAATGAAACAGCAAACATGCCATCACCTAATAAAAACATCAGTTCATAAGAACCATTAATTACCTTTTCCCAAGACATCCTTTTTTAATTGATATATTTGAATTTGTCATAAGAAAACAAATTCATGTTATTCTAATAATATGTGCTGAGCAGTGGTTATAGAAAAAAGATTTTTTTTAAGGAAACTATTACCCTTTGTCCAGTCTCTATTTGTGAGGTTCAAAATGACCAGCATTCGTTAAACTTTATTACTGAGGTTCATGAAACTTTCTTTGGATTAGAAAAGCATAACCTTCTGTCCCGATTTAGAAGGGTGTTGCAGCTTTTCATTAACCTGGAAACCTCCTATTTACATGGTTCACAGCCTGGTCTCAGCTCACTTGGAGGTAACAAAGGGTGTCGGGACAAGAGTGCAGCAGGGGGCTCATCCTTTAGGGCTGCCATCTGAATTTGATCAGGTCAACTGTTTTAACTCCTGCCTCATTAGGCAAAATAAAATGGAGATTATGGTGTGTGGAAGGATCACATTACAGACAGCAAGCTCTGCCTCCTGACACTCTCTGTTGATTTTGCATTTTGACAAGACCTTGCTTTCTGTGTTTTCCATTCTATATTACAGCAGGCTTTAAATTATTTTGAAGACAAGATCATTTGTGTGCCTTGGCATTTCAAGCTTAGCCTAAGAGGAGTGAAGTAATAAGTGAAGACACATTAGTCTCAGAGGCAGGTTACCTACTGGAGAGATGTCACTGTATAGCATGGGCTTAATGCTGATAGACACATTAATTCAGCTTGTCAAGCAATGCCTAGCTCTTCTCTTTTCAAAGTTTAGGTTAGCTGTAAATTTGAAAAAATCCACACAAAAAAGTTCACTAAGTAAATTATTATTACCACCTGGCACAGAGGATTAAATAATTCAGTTTGATTCCTTACAGTTAACACATTAAGTCTATTCAGTTTCTCTTTAGTTACAGATTTTAGTGTCTATATAAAATTGTAAAAATTGTTCAGAGTTAAATGTGTTTGTTGCATTATAGTGCCTGTTAGAGTGGAGATGAGTATCATCGAATACTCATAATGAGAACCTTTGTCACCTGGTTGTCCACTAAAAAGCATTTCCAACTGACCTCATCTGTATGTGCCATGTATTAACAGAAAGTTCTCAGTCTATAAAAGGCAAAAAATGCTTCAGGATATCGGTTTATCCAGCTGACAACTATTTGGCAGATCTCTTATGAGGAAGATAGTTCTTATCCATCACACCTAATTACATTTTTCTTTAGGAAAAAACAGCGATAATAAAAGCAGGTGATGGTTAGCAGTTAGGTATACCTCTTCTTTCTCTTATTCCATTTGTTGCTAGGATTTTCTTTAAATTCTTCCTCTATAAGCTAAGAGTAACAATTCATAGTCAATGACCAGGAAGTACACGTACCAAAATTAGAAATAAATTTACATAATTTTTGTAATGATTCCTTTATAAATCAACAGTTAGCTACAAGTATAGACACTAAAATGCTGTCAAAACAAGAAGATCCCCTCAGGGAAGAGGGAAAAGAGGCAACAAGTAATATGCGACAGATGTGAATGTAAATTGTTTAATGCAAAGTAGAATGTGCACTATTCTATGGTTAGAAGCGTAACATAAAATTAATTGAAGCTGACTTAAGATTTTTTTATTCAAGTAATGACCAGCTGAGAAATATACGCTATTGTTATGTCCTAAGTGAACTTATGTCTGAATTTAAAGCCATTAGCTTTCAGGAGACTGTAAGTTGTACAATTCATAATAATGTGTCTCTTCAGCATTTAACTTCTGCATATTATACACCAACTTCAACATCCATACTCCTGATGCAGCCTAATTCATTTGCAGGATACCACATATCCTGTGGACTTAAGAAGGAAAGGGTCTCAAAAAATAAACTTTTTGCACATTTTTATTTCTGTATATCTCTGACTTAAGAATTGTATCTTGTGAGAATGTTTAAAGTTGAAAGTTTTCTCTAAGAAGTTTCACAGGATGAACTTGCCAGTTCCATAAACAAACCACAGAGAGGCAGAGAACATGATTTTCATGAAACAATTACACTCACTGAAAATGTTGAAAAGGTTTTTGTTAAAGAATGTATCATAAAGCATGTGCACAAATCATTGCAGATCCTTGTGGCCCAGATAATTTCATTTACATCTGTTTCTAGCCTCCCATTTCTCCTTACTCTTCACTCTCCAGCTCCAAAAATCTCTTTTTTTCTGTCCACCTTACACTAGTGGCTGCCTTTTTCCACCAAATCTGTTCCTTCTGTGTGTCTTCTTTGTCCTTTTTAACAACCTGTCCCAGGTTCCTCCTCTCCGATTCATTTCCACTTCACTTGACAGCAGTTCTTTACTTGCTCTGTCTCCTTTTGACCCCTTTAGATGAAGGCATCGCTTTCTGCTGTAAGCTTAATACTTGCTGAGATGAGGAGACACTTACCATGTGATGATATGTCTCTTAGATACTGTGCTGAATATAGTAACTATGAGATCCTGTGGTATAAAATAGAACAGGCTGCATCAGGAAAATAAAAGTAATTACTTAAAGTAGAGCTGTGTTAATATTGGTGTGGATTGTATGCATGCACCCAAGAGCAGCTTTGAATTTGTCATGAAAACCGAAACAATCTGGAATAGTAGCAGAAATTCAGGTGGGAGGTGTTTGATATACATAGCCTCATAAATATTTGCATCAGCAAAACAGAGAGTCTGACAGCAAGTAGTGATCTTCTTAAGCTGGCTTTGCCATCAGAGGAACCATTCACCGAATTGAATCCCAAGTGGAAATTGTAAGATGTTAGTGACACTTGACTGTCTTCCCAGTACTAAAGCCACCTGAATCCTAAGAGCCTAGTCTGCAGCACCTCCAGTCCTGGAAGAGTGTGGAGGGCTCTGGCACAGGACTTGTTACACTGTCCAACTATTCCTTTAGTATAAGGGAATGCTCGGTTGTCATTTTAATAGGTTTTGTCCTTCATTAAAAATAGTTTTGGCCAAAGGTCTGGTCCCACTGTTGTATGCAGAGCTGGCTCAGCTGTTTGGGTAGGTTAAGAGGGCAGTTGCCTAGCCTCACATGATGCCAAGGAGTCAGAATGGCAAATTCTCAAACACGAGATGTTTATTACTCTACGTTATCTACCTCCTAATACTGTTGTATTATTTCCTGTCTAGTTAGAAAGTTGAGGGAAGTGCAGCAAATACTACTCTTGCCTACTGTAGGCAATAAAGAAAATTATACTGATGTATTGCAAGGCACAATGGCAAAATTCTTCTGTCTCTTTTTGTGTCATATGAGAACAATACCAGCTACACAGGAGGTCCAAGTCATCTGGCATAGCTCAGCATGACTCATGGTGGCTGGAAGAGCAGCAGTCTGTAACTACAGCAAGGGAGAGCAGAGCTGACTGGCTTGCAGAATAGCAAAGAGACAAAACTGGCCATTTTGCCAACATCATAAGTTCACACCTTTGGGGTCCAGGGAGAACCTGTCAGGACGTGTTCCCTCAGAGTGTTTCAGGGAGCATTAGCAAGAGGTCATGCCCAGGCAGTTTGACAAGAGGAATAAAAGAAAAAATTGTCCATGCCTTTTACAGTCCAGCACAAAGAATAAATCTCCAAGTACTTTGACATGGATGATTAGTGTGTGGTGATTGGAAGTGATGTGGTGCTGCACCCTGGAGATGGTTTGTCTCAAAGAAGGCTTTGGCTTCAAAGGAGGTGGGAAGGCAATAGGGTACAAAAAATTGCTTTCTGTGGTTGTGCTGAGTTGCTCTGAAAGATGTGGAAGGGTGAGCTATGTCACTAGAACCGTACCATTTTTAGGAGTCTCTCTCCCTACAGGAGACATTAGCAGTAATACTACCATCTCTAAAACTCAGGGAATGCTGTCCTAAGCTGATTTGCATCAGCAAAAGAAGGTTCAGAGTTGGGCTTTCTTGCCTTTCTGTTTATATGGTAGTGTGTAAATAAAAGACCCAGTTTGTGATGTCAGATTTCTACTTTAACGTTGTAACATTATGCAATTTCACTACTGGTGCATGCCAGCAGAGCTCGGCATGGATTTAGAAACAGCTGGTTTTTTACAGGTAAAAGTGTGAAGCTTTTCAAGAAAAGGAAGGAGGAAAGGGTCAAATACAGAAATACATATTTGCATCATAAATATTCTAACTGGCCTTAGGCATAAAATCATTATTGGAACTTCTAGTCTAAAACACATATGATAAACTATGTGTTTGAGCTCTTTAGTAAATCTGTTGTTTACAGTGAAGCCAAACGATTAACATCTTTGCTTGGGTTGATTTAGACTATTTGTGGTAGATTAATTCTCCCTAAAATTTTCTCTATTTCTACGTTACTTTTAATCCCTTTGTGCACATTTGTCTATAAGCCATTTTAGACTCTATGAGCTGATATTCTTAAGACAGATTTTACATACAAATGTTTCTCTGGGTCTTGGAGAGATCTGACATAAAATGTCTTATGTTCTTACTTCAGGAGGTCTGGATCTTTCAACCAAATTTAATAGCTATTTATGCCTTGAGAAGATCTTATCTAACGTACTATTGGTTCAGGGTCATTCACAGCCTCACATTATATTGAAACATGGACAGAGAGTGTAATTTGTTAATGTCATGAAGGATGAAGTTGGTTAGAAAGGGAAGTGTACACGATTTATAATAACACAAGTGTTTCCTTGCTAATCCCTTGGCAGGTTCATTATCTGTAGAGCCCCAGGCAATAGTTGGCCTATCGTGAGAGTGAAATTTAACCCACAGCATGAAATTAATCCTCAAAGACTTTTGTCTACTCTTTCTAGAAATAACAAATTCAAAGTGATTTTAGAATTCTCCTCTCTAACTTTATGCAGAAGTGTTAAATTGGTATCTAAACTCTATGGCATATGTCAGTCTATTGATTTATGTTTAGTTAACTAACATGCAAGTATATACCAACCATAATAAGGAATTTGAAGACATGAGTTAGTGGTGTGTTCATTGTTTCTTCGTGAAAACCTTTTTTCTTTGATAATACAAAAAATTATATTCCTTGTAATTACAGGGAAGACAAGGAATGTATATATGTATGCATGCAAGTATAAAATCATTCAAATGATCATACTTGGATTTCCTAGAGCTTCTGGGTTTATATATGAAATAACTTGGTTGGGTTTTTCACACTCTGACTTCTTTTGTAAAACTTCTTAGAAGTCTAGTGAATGCTTGTTGCTGGTAAACAAATGGATTTTTAGTAGAGTTTTGGAAAGTACTTCTTGAATCAGCTGTGTAAATACTAGGTAAATCAGCTCGTTGTTTTTCAGAAAGACATTTCTTTCTCTTAGGTATGCAAAGTTCTCTCTACTTAAGGAGAGAACAGGTGAAAGTGATTTATTACTGATTGAGTCAGACTCTCCTCTGTGCTCCTTAGAATGTGATTCCTCCCTCATAGCACAACCTAGTCTATAGGAGTAGATGAGCAGTTCCAAATACTATAATATCTATCTAGATACAGGGTAAGGTTTTTTCCCACTTTCAGACAGTGTTTACTCAGAATATATCCATTGGCTAGCCACTCTGTGTATTTTGGTGTTCATCTTCCAGAGAATTTTTCCACTTCTGAAGGCAGCAGGTCATATTTAATAGATGTTTGCAACTGGCTGTATCATCTATGTTGAAGAGCTTCCT
This sequence comes from Elanus axillaris, assembly GCA_026212715.1. Taxonomy (NCBI): domain Eukaryota; kingdom Metazoa; phylum Chordata; class Aves; order Accipitriformes; family Accipitridae; genus Elanus; species Elanus axillaris. Next base: position 4,902,061 of record JANZLQ010000032.1, read on the forward strand.
CAGGATATTAACTGAAACTCCACACAGTCATATCCCTTGGGACGGAAACCAAATGACAAGAAATGAAGCAGGTCAAGTGCTTTTTAGTGCACAGTCTTGACCCTGGGCAGGAAGTTTGCAGGCTACTTAGAGGCCATTACATGAGGAGATTTGGAAGTACATTATCTTCTGATCATCCCTCTTATTCTTCAAACATAATTTATAACGGTGATGTAGACACTGACCCATTCTCACTTCATGTATTCCTTAAAAGAAAATTAGTTTCTCAAGACATACTGTATTTCCTCTGTGTATTTTAGGAAAGTTATTTTTGTGCACACATATACTTTAGTGGTGAGAAGGAAAACAGCAGTTGCTGATGTTAGAACAGTGAGCAGAGGAGTGTCTTTGATCCTAAAAAAGACTTTAAGACACGTTAAAGACACCACTTGATATTATAGATGAGATGTGGTGTAAGTCTGGGAAACTTCTGAAAACTACCTACTGTTTTGTAATATTTATTGCTCGGGATAAAGTCCTACAGCATTACCTCATATAAAGTTAAAAGATAGGTTTCTAATGTATTTTTAAGCTGTTTTTATTGTTAATGGAAGCTGATGGACTTAAGCATTATAATTTGATACAGTATGGTACGGTAAATGAATATCACATAGTAATTCAGATGTCATTTATGTCTACATTATCACTATCCCTTCAATGCAGTAGCAGAGAGAGAAGGGAAATTTGCAGAATTACAGTGCTTGGTTATAGGTGGTAGAGATGACAAGGAAGGAGCAAAGGCAATGACACATTGCTCATATTTTGACCAATGACCGCCTCAAGGTTTTTCATCTGCTCAATATGCAGTGCTTCTTCAGGACCACGCTCCCCTCTCCCACCTATTTCATAGTTTTGCTCACTCCTTATACAGCCATCAGTCATTCCCCTGTGATTGACTTTCCCTATTCGCTCTTTTCCCAGACCACAGGCTCACAGTGAAAACTTCTTGCAACAAAAGCAGCAGTGTTTGTCGATTGTCAGACTGTGGTTTCTGCTGCCAGTTCCAATGACAAGTTGGCATCTTGTGACCTCTAATAAACTGGCAGGTGATAAGTCTTTTAGCTGGTAGGCAGGATGGCTGTTTGCATTTTCAAGAGAGTTTTGAAACACAAAAATTTGAAAACTCTCCCCTGCATGTAATGGAACTGGAGATTCCTTTCTTCAGACCTTTAAGGTCAGCTTTAGTCTTGGAAGGGGTTCAGGCCACAAGTCAGACAAGCTGTAGATTTTTAACAAGGATAATACCCATGTACTCTGCAACATTTAGGTATAGTAAGTCCTTCTCATACCTTAGTCTGGGCACCTTTCAGGCTCCATAGCAGGGAAAGTTGAATCCTGGGGATCCTTGGATTCCTATTTATGTGCACAGACTATATTGCACAAAGATTAGAGCCACAGTGGATCAGTTAAACACACTGCCAGTGTTATGTCACATACCAAACCAGTAGCACACACTTAGGAAGAAGATAAGTTACGCTATTCTTCTTCCAAAGAGCTAGCCATATAATAGTTGCTTCTCCCATTAGCTAGCATATGAGCTAAGAAAAAGAGGGAGGGAGGTGGCATGCCTACATGTTGTACACTTAGGGTTTTATTTATTGCACTCTTACTCAGTTTGGCATTAGACAACAAATAGCAATTTATGGACCAACAAAGGCATAATCCTACACGTTCTATATAATAATATATACAGTAATTACCTATTAATTCTGTATAAGTGTGCAGAAGCACTTTTTCCAACAGTCATTTTTCAACAAGCCCAATTTATTTACAAGTAGGCATTCAATAATTCAATAATTCAGTTAGTTTTATCTCTGAATCCATGTAGCACTACAAAGACTTGACTAAGCGGGTGTTTGGAAGGGGTTCTGAATGAGGTAAGGAAACAAAGCAGTAGTCCCTGAGAAATACTGCATGGCAGCATCAGAGCTGCCTTTTCTTGTGCCTGTTTTTCAGTCCTCTGGCTCAATAACTGAGTCAGATCGGCCATGTTAGCGTAGTCTGCCTGCCTGCCTGGAGAAGAATGTGAGAAAAATGCCTGTAAAAGACTTCTGTGACTATACAAAATAACAGGAGTTTTTCTAGCTTCCAACTGGTGGTGGTTAGTGAAACTGTTTGTTTCCGTAACAGAACCTGAAGATACTTACTTGATTCTAAGACTTTCATGAAATCAAAAGGAATAATTTACCATTTCTTTTTGGAAAAACAATCTTTAAAAGGCACAAGGCTGCAAACAAGCAGTAAAATCTGCTGAGAAGTATATCCTACAGTCTACTGTACCGCCTGCTACCTACAAGTGTTTTGCTGAAATTCTGTTTCAAAAGTTGCCTTGCTTTGTACCTTTAAAATTATCAGCACTTGGAAAAGTCTTGTTAAATCTGAAAGAAGTCCTGTTTTTCTTTAGACTTAACAATGTTTCAGATACTGATTAAGAAGGGAACTCTCGCTTTATTCCTGAAGTCGGTAAGAAATATTATGGAAAATTGCGTTAACTCTTGCAAATCCCTCTACAACTATAAAAGTACAAATGAGATCGTCCCTGCTGTTTCAGTCAGGCCTATGAACCTCAGAGCAATAGGATATTTATAAGAAAATTCCAGACATAGCAGTGGTGCCGTGATCCATATGACCCAAAGTTTCCAGTCTTTGTCTATCCTCCTGTCTTTAAGGAAAAACAGAGGGGCATAAAATGAAAACTTGGAAGATCACAAATCATTGTTATGACTCATTATAATGAATGATTTGTGCATTACTTTATGGAGTAGTTAGGTTGAGTTTGGGGAAAAAAGAAACCTTCCTTTTTAATTTTCACCACTTTATGCCAATTTTCAAGCAACTGTCTTTCCTAAAATAACAATGCTCTTTTTTCCACATAATCCTGGGTAACTAGTGAGTTTTTTCAGCCGGGAGAGTGTGTTGTGATATAAAGGTGCAGCCTTGCACGGCTGTTGTCAAGACCCTGTTAGTGTTTCCGTTACAGCATTAAGTCTTATTTTCTGGTGTTTAAAACTGGGACGTAACATACTTGAAGTTGAACTTTGGTAGTTTTGAAAATGTATTTACAAACAAGGAAAATCCTCTCATTGGGTGGGGCTTTTTAGTTCTGCAAAAAAAAATAGTATCCTGACAGCTTTGTAGCAACCGTGATTCACAGTTTTCTGTACTCAAAATTAGTCTTCTGACCACAGCGTACAACCTGGATTCTAGATTCTCCTGAGTTTTGTTCAGCATTTTTTTTGTTAACTATTAATAGTATAAGAGTTATTAGAAAATTAAAAATAAATCTACTAAAGACTGAATATAGCTGCTGTTTTTTCACTGCATTGATTTTGTGAGAACTCTTTTTTATTTTTGTAGTATCTTCATACTATGAATCGATAGGGTATATTCCCAGATGTCAAAGATTTCACTTCACTTCCTAGCATAAATTGTAATGTTACACAAAAATTTGCTGAAAGTGTGGTTATTTATCTGTGGACTCTGAAGGAGACTGGCAAGCTACCATTTCAACACACAGCTAACTTCCCTTAAAGTTACCGGATTACATTTTTGGTTTGCTTTTTACAGAGAGAAGTGCACTATTCAGGATAAATTGTATAACAGAAAACAAGAGTGTTCCAATATTTTACTAGTTTTACTTTAAGTCACCACAGCAGAGAAAGTCATAGCACTTCAGAGGAAATTTCATCCTTAACTTGCCTTGTTATGCCCTACTGTATGTTAAGAATTGCTGAGGTCGCTCGGCACTGGCTGATAATGAATTCCATATAAGCTGTAATATTGGGGCACAGCTGGGTGGGTAAGAGTTGAGTTTCAGTCTTTAACTCAGAATTTCCTCATTTTACTAGTTTCATTTCGAAAGGTAATGCTGCCTTAAGGGTGTACGTTTTCTGTCACTTAGCCATATAATTTAATAGAAAAAAGTCATTTTTACATGGAGGCAGCATATACATAGCAGGTAATATCCATGTTATGTATATTAGCTATTAGTCATTTAAAATGGTTTGTCTATTAATACAAAAGGGCATGTGAGTTAAAGTTTTCACATGCAGGGTAGTTAGCTGTACTTTTCAGTAGAGTAAGTCTGGTTGTATCCCTTCCAATATTTTAAAAATCTCAGCCACATTAATGAAATTGTTTCCCCTTTAAAAATTTTCCAGTGCAAGCGTAGGAGATTGGGTGAACACTCAAAACTAACACTTCTTTCAGCAACTCAGAATTTGATTTTGGCTATTTTCCACTGAAAATGGATTTGGTTTTCTGTATTTGATCATTTCTTTCCTTTGGGAGAAAAGGTATTTTTAGTTATCTTTCCTACTTTGACCGTAGGGAGCAAGTGTAATGTATATTTCGTTGCAGTTTGCAAATTTTTGGTGCTAAATCATTTTAATACCCCTCACAAAAAAAAATCTGAATACACTAAGCTATGTTGGGATTGATCTCATCAAAGAATTTAAAATGCTAATGAATACTGAAAAGTATTGAACAACCCTCCAAAAAATCCTCCCCCAAAATCTTCTTGCCAGAAAGCCGCAATGATTTTCCTGCCCTCTCAGAAGGAAAAGTGCTGTGTGGTTACCATAGGGGACACTGAAATTGAAGCTTTGTGGAGAAAACTAAGTAGAAGTACTTGGCCCTTTCTATAGGAATTGTTGAAGAAAAAAGTGACATTTTCCTGTGGGATATAGAGCTTAATTACATTTTCCTAAACTGGAAGAGTTTTAAAACAGTGCTTACTGTTTGTATTTCAGGTGTTGCCCAGTAATGACCAATAGTAATTGCTCATTTGAAGCCTTACTGTGGCTTATCAGATACATGTTTTATTATACAAAGCTGCATTAAGATTTGCCTTTGCATCCTGTTGAAGTAATGGAGAATACCCTCAATTTTTAAGGGCAGCAAAATTATTCCTCTAATCTGGTATCATTTAACTGGTAGATGAAATTTTCATACTTGCTTTTAAATTTGTCAAAGGCTCTAATTTGCAGAGACTCAGTAATGGATTCATAGATCACAGTAGTGTCACAGGACACAAGAATGGCTCTATGGGGTCTGTCTAGTCCAGTAGAGAGAGGTGAAGAGAGGAGATACATTTTGTAATAGAAGTTAAACTGAGATAAGAAACTGGACAGTTTTCAGCAGGTACATGTTACACACTGAAGTCAGCCAAAACACATTCTCATTTTCCCTGAATCAGGACTAGATACTGGCCCCTTTGTATAATATAATTTAATATCTGATTTCTTGTGAAATCTCTTCTAGTCATTAGTTTATATTCCTCATCACTTTGTCTGTTGTTTCTCTATAAGCTGGTTTGAAGAAAAACCTACAAGACTTTATCAAAAACCCATGAAAATACATCTGTTGATGTATTAGGCCACAAGTGATGACCATATTTAAAATCAGAAAAATAACTCCATCACCTCTGACAATACAAAATTGTTACTTATGGTGATATTTTCAATGATTTGTCCAGTTTAGATAAGGGGCAAAAAAATCCATAGATGGGGGGGGGGGGGGGGGGTTTACATGGGCGGTAGAGATTACAAGAGGTTTCAGAAATAAACTATCACTGTAAAAAACAAAATGCTGGTTTTGCCATTACTGGTTTCTGCAGATTCTTTCACCAGCATAACTAAGTGCTTTATACACAAGAAGATGTAAAGAAGAAGCACAAGCAGTGTTTAAATTCACCTATTACTTTTACAGTCAGCACTCCTAGCCGATCTTATCTTTATAAGATCACACATATTGCACGATCTTTCACAGAAAATACTGTGTGATCTTTCAAATACAGCGGTCCCTTGATGATCACCACTGTCATCTTAAGCTGTTACCCAGGCAGCCAAAGCAAAGTTTCAAAGGCAGAATTGTACCTCCGAGCTATCCCCAGCACTGGCAGGGAGGTCAGTGGAGCCCTTCCTGCTCTGGCTGGACTTGCAGATAGGCTTTCCACGCAGAAGAACTTTGCAGCAACTTCTAAAGGATAAGAAAAACGTGTGCTGTTTGCAGGTCCATAGCTGAGAGGAAAGGCTAGTGCTATGCGAGGAGCTCACAGAAGCCCACGGCTGCCAGTTGTATCTGGGACCCCAGAAAGACAAGGGTGGAACAGAACCGGGAGGCTGGGGCTTGAAAATAGGAAACGCTCGGCTGTGCCTGTGCAAATGGAATGGTGGGGAGGAGACCCGCTCAGAGCCTCATGCCATAGTTTCACCTTGCTATTATAACATGCAAGTGTTCTCAGTATTATCAACCTTGAAATAAAAGGGAGGTTGCACAACAGCAAAGCTATGAGTATGCATGGTGTTTCTCTGAGCAGTGAGGAATGTGTGGAATGAAAAAATGGTAGTTTTCACTAAAGTTGTTGTTTTGAACTCCCCCTCCAACACACACTCATTGATGGAATTAGAATATTTAAAATATTTACAGTTTTAACTTAGTTTCTGCTGTATTTCTTTCTTGGGTAGGCATTAAATTATTTGTATGCAACTGCTGTGACTGGTTATTTTTTGTTATTCATTAGCAAAATGACCAGAGTAGATTTGCTTAAAACAGTTACATGGGCTAATTGGACCTGCTTCTGATCAAGTTTATTTTTGCTAAATATTCTCTTTTAAAACTACATGTAAAGGAAAATGTCTTTCCAACATTATAGCTAATGTATGTTTGTCCCATGCACATAATGGAAAAATTACTGCAAGATTAAAAAGTGGAATAGTTCTTCATTAGTAGCTGACAACATAACACTTGCATTTCTGAAACACTTTATTATACTCTTGGTATATATAGCACTGCTCTCTTTTTCCCACTGGTAGTTCTAAGGGAACAATGTGCTGCTTAGCTTGAATATAAAAGCAAGAGATAGAGGAAAGTCATCCATAAAAGGAACAGGAAGTACAGGAAAGATTAAGTTATTTTTCTGATTACTGTACTTTGGTCTAAGAATAAGACTCACATTCAGAGAACTGACCAGTTCGTTCAGAGAGTACCAGTGAAACACCTAAGCTGTTTTGTCTTTCTAACGTAACACCTAAGCTGTTTAGGATTTTGCTGTTTCTCTATTCAATGATGCAGTTCGTTCAGGGAAAATATTTTCCAAAAATTGTAAGCTCAGGGTGCACCACACATGGGAATTTCTCGTTATCAAGGCTGAAAGAATTTAGACCAGTTGTTTTGTAAGGGTTTATATAAATTGCTTTTAGCTAACCTAAGGGGAGGTGGCAACCGCTGATGACCTTACTGGATTCAAATATTGATCAGAATAGCCAATCTGTTCCATCTAAATTCTGCTGTAAATTGCTAAATCTGTTGTTGATCTAGCTTTAACTTTTACTGTGAATGTAGTCCTTATTCAGGTATAGGTAAGTGTTTGCTTCTTTCTCATCCACTGGTAATGTTTCCTCCTTTTGCCCCACTTACATTTCATGGCAGTTTCTGAGATATTTTTGTCAGAGGCAAAGTACAAATTGCTGATAACAATAATAACCAGTCAGACAGGGAGAGGACACAACAGCAGATCAGGATTGCAATAACACAGAGGTCAAGAGTGGAATGGACAAATTTGTGAGTCGTATTGTTTGATAAATACTTCGGTAAATGTGAGAATTCATTAGTTTGTGTTTGGAAATTCTTTATTTGACCATCATACCTGGTAGTTGATGTTCTAACTTGCACAGAAGTCATGTCTGCAGAGAATTTTGAGTTTTCAGGGTATGTCTACAATTATTTCCATTATTACTGTTCCTTTTTTCTTCAAAAAAAACCACATCCCTCCAAAAGTCATGGAGGTAAATAAAATAACAAGCATCATGAGTTCAAATAAAGTGGAATTCATTTAGATTAATTTTGAAATAATTTTTTGTAATACTTCTCTACCCATGATTCTGGTTTAGTACTGTGAAGTAAATATGAACCGTATGAAAAATTCTGTGATTAGATGGAGGCAAATCCATGTCTGCTATAGAGAATGATTGGAATAAGTTTTGTTGTTTGCCTGTTCTCTATGTTACTACTTTATTGTATTCTTATATGGCTTTTGCAGTTTAATCATCATCAAAGCATACTTAAAATATGACTCCTGCACTAGCAAAATTTATATCTTTGGCTTAAAATAATTAGGGTTTTTGTTTTGAAATCTAATATTCAGTTCTTCAACAGCTCATATGATTTACTGTAAAAATAAGTGACAGAATTATACTCTCAATTTAGTTATTATCCTGTAAGTAACATAAGCAACTCAAAGAACTTGAGCCAAAAAGTGAAATAAATTATATTATCAAGGTCCATTTTGCCGTGCAAAGTTTTGCATGAAATCTAAGCATCGGTAGATAGCACTAACTAGTAGTAACACCTGAATAAATGTTTAAGTTAGAAAATCAAAATCTTTTTAAATTATAACGAAGTTATTTTTTTATTTTAAGCATGTGAACTGCTAAATAATGTATATTTATATAAAGCTTCAGACTATACATTTTTTATCAACTTATGCTGGTAGGAGTAACTACAGCTAGGAGTGTCTGAAATCACGGGAATTACTGAAAGTGCAAAAAAGCTATAAATGTTCTCTGCAGTTTTCCAAAGGCTGTACATTTATTTAATAGTTGTTTTAAATTTAACATTGCACAGATAATTTAATTTGGTTTGCTGTTATGCCATGTAACTCTCTTCTTTATAGCATCTAAACACCTCGGTACCTGAGATTATTTGCTTTGGTGCTGCCTAAGTCACAAACATGGAGGGGAATGTTAGGAGCTTTATTCAAAATAGAGTAGAACATATGATAAAATCCTAGTAAGACATGTGAAGAGAAGGAAAATACAGCTAAGACTGCCACTTGTTGGCAAGCAGTGCAACGTATTATAAAGCCTGGTTCTCTGAGTCAGTGTTTTTCTTTCCCTCTGAACTTTGTGGTTGAGGAACTAGTCAGCAGCACTGCGTAAAAGCAGCAAGAAATTCTGGAATTTACGCAGGAGGGTATAGTCTTTGCAAACCCAGTGGCAAGAATTTGGTGAGTCTAGTCTGCTCCACATCACATTGTGGTTGTCCTACATAGCTGGGATTTAACTGCTCACTATCTACTCGAATCTAGATATGAAAATACTGGTTTCTTCCTTTTAGATTTTAAGATGACTAAAACAATTTCAGCATGAATTAAAAATCTTTCTCCAGCCCAGATCAGTAAATAAGAGGGAGGATTGCTAGGTAACATTGTGGTGAACAGACTTTAAACACTAAATGCCTGGATACTGTAGTGGCAGACATCCACAAGACAATTTTGAGGAGGTGTTCAGCAAGCATGAACAAAAAATTTAGCAACTGATAGAGGGAGAGAGAAAAAAATATTTCCTTTCTTTTTCTTTCTTCTTTTTTTTTTTCCAGAAAGCACACACATCTCATTGTTCTCCAATAGATATTGTGTTAGAAAAGACTACTTAGAGGACTTTTTGCAATAGGAAGGGGTGGCAGGAAAGCATCCTGTGGACTGAGGATTTTATAAAACTCAGAATAAAATACTGGCTATTCTAAAACCAACAAGAACTGTAGGTTAGGCATTGGATACAGATACGTGTGTTTATGTAGAGTCATTGCTCCCCAGTATGATGTCTCACTTGTTAAATGGTAAGCGGTTCAGAGAACTGATGAAAGGACTCAAGCATCTTCTGCATTGTGGGATTTCAGGCTGAGCTCATTGAGAGTTACTGATCAAGGACTGTTATAACCATAAAAAATGCTCTCTCTTGTGCTATCAGAATAAGAATAATTTAGGTTTATTCATTTCACAAGTAGTAGTTGCAGTGCTGATTACTGTGTATAAGTTAAAATACTTTTGTCGGTTTAGATCATGCAGGGTTTTCAATGAAGATATTGCCTTTTGAACAGACCCCAAAACCTCAAGTGGTTTTACATGCTTTCCACCTTGTGAGATCCCAACCATGTGTCTTCTGGGGTGAACAGGGAAGAACGCTGATGTTTTCTTCTTAAAACACACCAGGACACTTTTGTATCAAAGAAAGCTACTGCAAAGGTACTGTTCAGTCAAACAGGACATAAAAACCCAAGCCCTGTGGGCTGCTGCTACGAGCCAGGCAGGGGGATTGTGAGGTCCGCCGTGGGGTGGGAGCAGGAGGTGGGAACTGGGAGGAGGAGCGGAGCAGGCAGGCGGGAGGTCCGTGCTGCTCCCGGGTACCAAGAGGTAACCTGGGGCCAAAGTGCCTCCCACAGCTCCGTGAGCATTCCCGGAGGGAGTGCTCGCTACCACAGCGTTTTGGCCAGAAAGCCAAGAAGCAGGAAAATGAGAGGGGAGGAAGGTTAGGCTGATGATCATTTTTAGAGCAATAAAGCTCTCTCTCGGCGAACGTGTAACACGTTGGAGTGTGCAGTGACTTCTGACACTTCTTGTGTGCTAGTAGTGAGTAGCAGGTCGTTCATCCCAGTCCTGGACAAGCCTCGGGGCCCGTACGTCTGTTCAGCGTGTCTCTGAATGCTGCCTGCACGTTCTTCTTTTCAGACTTCAAAATAATAAATTAGATTGGAAGTTAATGCTCTGATTATATTTATAGAAGAATTTATCTTTTTTGTTCTAGCAAAGCTAATAACATACAAGGCAGGCATCCAGCTTTCAAAAATGCATGAAATTCAGTGGGTTTATAATGCTTTTAGAAAGGAATGGATTTGAAGCAGAGAAAGCCATTATGTATCCCCTGGTTGTGTTCATTCCTCTAAACAATCATTAAAAACAGGCCAGGTTGTTTTTTGAAGTGAATGCTTTCACTCTTCTGTATTATTAAAATTGCTAATACAGGCTGCTGCTGCTGCTGCCTCCAGAAAAACAAACATACATTTTTTCAGCTCTTCCCTGAGCTTCTTATAACAAGTGCTGCTGATCAATTAGCTACTTCATTAAGAAGTTACACATTATTTTATTGAGGCAAGCAATTCTGAATCAAAGAACTCAATTCGCAGATCCAGGTTGAAGCACATAATTGGCATGTATTTTAGGATCGCTGTTAAAGCTATAAAAAAGATTTACTAGGGGAGGAATGGATCCAAAAACCCTAAAGGAAGGAATATGTTACTTGTGTGACTCAGTGTTACAAACGGACTCATTTAATACTAAGGTCTTATCTACAGTAAAACAAAAAAAATTAAATAAATGTAAACCTCCTTTGATTTAACTTTTTTAGCAAGAAGTTAGCCTTTATCTGATACACATAAATTACATATGATGTTATCGCATTTCTTCTGCTGTGATTTTCATTATTGCTATCAAAGATGTATTTTTATTAAATCATTTACATTTAGTTGAGAAGTCGACACTGTGTTAACTGTAAAACAAAATTATATAAGTATGTTCACCATGTTGTTGAGATCCACAGTGAGTCTGGGATTAAAACCCCAGCTCTACAAAGAGTTGTGCATGCACGAGTTAGTGGGGAACCTCATACACATGCTACTAGGACATGCTTGAGCATTTGCAGGGTAAAAGAGAGGGAAGGTGCATTATTCAGAGGATGTTTTAGAAACAGTGATGCTTTGTTCTGAGTTTACAAGTGGGCCAAATCTTGAAATGTGAGGAAAAGAGTTTGGGTTAAGTAAGCTTTATTTTTTAAATACTTGGAAAAAGTTATTTACTGGTGAGTTTTTGCAAGATTTCTTTGAGCAAAAGAAAGCCATTTTTGGTTTTGAACTAGAAATATAAATAATCAAGTCTTAAATGTAGTAAAATGTGCATAGAATCTACTTTCTGTTATGATTTTGATTGCTTGATTGCCACAATGTAAAAGCTTCTGTAGCTGATATCACTGTTGGACTTTGTGTGATGGCATTGAGGCATTTTTTTCAACTATTAGCCTTCCCAAGGGTTCTTTTCAGACAAAATGTTATGCATCAGCTCTCATTTGAGTGTAAGCCTATTGAATAGCATTCTCCTCTCTGCCAACTTGGCAGCAAGTTCTCATGCTAATAAAAGAGGTTACCCCAGATAGAGATCCCAGATGTGCCTGAACTACTTTTATTAGGACTATGGAGGGGCTCAGTGTTTCCTTCTAACTGTTTTCAAAAAAGGTGTGGGCTTGCCTTCATAATTGCCCAGAATTGTATTACATCACTGGAAGTTTTTTCCTCAAAGTGAACAAAATGTTAAATGTGTTAGCACAGAACACAGCTTATGAAATACTGATGTTCAGAACAATTAATGCCTTTTGCCACAATACAAACCCTGATTTGACCTGACTGAATTCTGGAGAGAGAGAGAAAGAGAACATTGCTGTTTAACACTGAGTTAAAAATACCTTCGTTTGGTATATACTAATGAGATTCAGTATCATGATTAGAATAAGTAATAGATGTTTCTCAGAACGGCAACATGCCTGTGGCATATGACATACTTGACTATAGTGTTAGTTATTCCTTGAAACTGTTGAACACTGTTGTGTAGAATTATTATTTAACTTAGTGATAAAGCCAACTTAGTCATTGTCTGATAGGGGGCTATTGTAGACTGGAATTGCTAACATCAATATTCTTTTTTTTTTTAAGTGCTATATAGTAAGTAGCAGTTTAAATAGAAGTTTTATTGCTAAAAATGTATTCAAAATTTCTCCATACTGTTTAGTTGTATGTGTTGGCTACAGTTTTAAAACTGCAAAAATAGGGTAATCTTACTGAGATACTTAGTAAAATAATATAGATTGTTAAACTCACTGTTGCTAGCCATAAATCATAAATAATAATATGTTTACAATCTTAAATCATAATCTTGATTTTCCTTTCAAGACCACAAGCTTCCTGTTGAAACCTTTATTGTTGTCAAAATGTGAATAGAGAAAACAAGGTTTTAATTAAAATAATTCATTGCTTGCTTTTATTGTTCATCTTATTATTAAATTATGGAAAATGAATGGTGCTTTAATTTCTGGTCATGTCTCTGGCTGATTTTTATTGTAATTGTGTCTGATATAAAAAGAAGGAAACTGCACAGTGGATTCATTTCATAGTGAAACACATGATAGTATTCCATTTCAGATTTTCCAAAACAAGGTTTGACTCAAAGAATCCCATTAGTTTCAATGGGCTTTGGATCAGGCACAGGGTTAACAGCTTATTTTTCAAACAACTAGAAAGAGGTGTAAATGTCAAAGGTGATAGTTATACTGTGAGTTCCATAAACTACAAAAAAAGTTACTACTAAAGCTCTATTTTTCCTTAGTTTAACAGCTTCTATGAAAACAGTGTTAATAAGTATATCAGGAACAGTATATAATAATGAATCAGATACGTAAAAAAAACCTCTAAAACTTCTTTTATATAATAATTGGAAAGTTAAAGTGACTTAAAATCCCTGACTTCTCATGCTGTGATGTAAATTGTATTTTTTTTAGGTTCCAAATTCAAAGAGGGAAAACTGATCCGACTGGTTACAAGAGCCTGGGGGACTGTTTTAGGACTATTTTCCAACGAGAAGGGTAAGAGTATATGTTTTTAAAATTGTCAATTTTATGTGACCTTTTTTAATCACCCATTTTCCAGACATTAGATCCTCTTTATATTCCAGCCTTTTTTGCAATTGCCAGAATTTGGCAAACATGTAGTCTTACATAACAAGCGCAATTTGAAAAGTCTTAGCATTACTTACTCTCACAATACCAACTTTTGCTATGTTTAAAGACCAGAATGCACAGCTGTGTAGAGACACCAGGGCAAACACTGCTTCGATACTGGGAGCAGAATGGCTGCATCAGTACGGTGCCCTATCTAGGCTCTTGGCTCTCCTTGTCCTGGTTTTCTGAGCTAGCTCAGCCTAAGCCATTACCAGTTCAGTGAAGTACTTGTTTCCAAGTTCTGATGAACTGGCATTCCCAGTTAGCTGTGGTAGACAATGTTTCCAGGCCCTGTGTGAGCAAAATTCCACAGCTTTTCAGTTTTGACAGAATATGGAAAAGGGTTTATGGTCCTTAGTCACCTGAATCGTACTGGCTTCAGAAGGTACCACCGCTCCGAGCCTGAGCTCCTCTAAGGGACTTGGGCTCTGATCCAGAAAGGCATTTAAATACATGCTTAATTTTATGAGCAGTCCAGTTAAAGCCACTGAATGTAATGGGACTGATCACATGCTTAAAGTTAAGCCTGTTATCCACAGGAGCTCTTCAGGAGCTAGCCTTTAATCAAGGTAACTCTAATTAGTAAATCCCAGTTTTGAGTAGCTGGCAGGCTTTCCATCGAAACTTTGTAAATACAACAGCAACCCATTTTTATCCATATATTGATCGAAATGGAACTGTTCATATATAGTGGCATAGATGCCACGTATGAAGGCAGCATAGGTGCAGTGAGACACAGACTTCTTGTGTCCGCAAGCTGTACTGGAAAAACAGAGGTGAGACAAGCAGTGAAAATGAAGAACTAGACCAGTTTTGTTTCTTGCAGTGAAGTTTAGCTAAGCTACACTACATAAGTATGTCAATGTAGAACTGGTTGGTTTCAGCTGCTAAAGTAGGGAGATGTAGAGAAGTTTCATTAAGGTGTTGAGAGAAGAAGTTGTCACATTTGCCCTTATCAGTGGTAAATTTTTTTTTTATGAAAGACTTAACGTTGTGGATTATCACTACAAGGCATTAAAAAGCTGAAAAGCTAAAAAGATTTCTAAAAAATGGTAACTTGTGGCTTCTGGGGTTTTCTAATCTGAGTATATGTTAATTTTTATTGCTTCTCAGAAGAAAACTATGGGGTTTGCAATAGGAAAATATTAATATTTGCAATCACATCAGTCTATTTTTAAATACAGAACTCATTTCAATATTTAAGTCAGTGAGCATGAAAATGCTATTTATCTCATCCAAACTCACTGGTACACACATTTTGTTGAACTAGTCACAAAATGTAAAATTAAAAATGGGTAGATGTATCTGGAAAATGAGTCTAAATCAAGAGACAGCTTCCAAGTTAATTGATTTTTTGTCCTATTTTATTGCCTATATGATTATATTGTGTTACTGGATATTTGTACAACTCACATGTATAAAATAGTAGCAGGACACTGCAAACTTCAATGTACCATACAAAATATAGTTCCCTTACTATTTGGAGGAGGGGGAGAAGGAAACAAATACTCTTATGTTTCAATTGTTTTACATGTTGTGCTTTCAAGTGCTTCTCAGAGACATAGCTTTCACTTATGCTAGGGATTTGACTCCACTATTATTTTCCCAGTGTTGAGACAGTGTGCTACCTAACACACGTAAA
Source organism: Elanus axillaris (assembly GCA_026212715.1). Classification (NCBI taxonomy): domain Eukaryota; kingdom Metazoa; phylum Chordata; class Aves; order Accipitriformes; family Accipitridae; genus Elanus; species Elanus axillaris. Next base: position 4,917,340 of record JANZLQ010000032.1, read on the forward strand.
CTGTTTGACTGTGGAGAAACAATGACGGGTCTGAGCACAGTAGTCACCTGTGAATGAACTTCAGAAAGGAGACACGAAGATTGTTGGGTTGGGGGTTTTTTTCTGTAGAATGCTTGTGCCCCAATACTGGAGCCAAACCAGAATATTTTTTTATATTTATATCAAGGCATGACTCTAAGCCGGAAAAGTTGATTACATGAAATTATAGATTTAAATCACAATTTAGCAGTGGACTGCACTAAATATGTTGAGCTAGAGCTAATACAGAATTTTACTTGCCTGTTGCAAAAGCAGTAAATACTGATCTAAATAAAAAGCTATAAATAGCTATTTTTCTCCAGGAAGTTAGACAGAGGCAGAAGGTCACATTTAAACAGTCATCAGTAGTAAGCACTAGGAAAAAAGGAAACGAAGAATCTCAGATACAGTATAATCTTAAATTTTGGCTAAAAATAAAAAAAAGTAATCAACTGGTCCTGAAAAACCTGTCTGAATCCATGAGTCTTGCATTCCCATCCACACAAGTTGTCCACTTTCTGGAGCATGGTGATTGTCACATTTGTGAGAGAACTGAGAGAGGTGACTGTGAAGTATTTTAGTTAGTGGAAACCTTGAATCCTGATAATCCCCTGCTTTGGTGACCACAAAAATATTCAGAAGAGAGCACCAAGAAAAGGCTTCACATTTAGATACCAAGCAACAAAAACAATTTACAATTTATGAGGTGTTCAGATTCAGGTGTGTAAATTTAGGAGAAGGGTACAAGAAATTCATTCATGCCCCATGTTTATTTCATATTGGCTATATGGAATACCCTCACCAGAGTATGGCATTTTTAGACTGATTTTCTGAAATATCTAATTCAGTGTACTCTGACTATAAAGAGTCTAGGCATCTCTCTCCAGCACCCAGAATTCCCTACTGGCATATGTGATTTTATGTTAAGTTGACTACAACCCAAACTAATTAAATAAAGGAACATAGTGGGAAAAGAAAAGTTACTAATGGCCTGCCCCTGAAAATGTTTACATTTGGGAATAGTGCTTATGCTCATTTGTACTTACATTTTCAATAATAGCAAGTACAGTAAGCTAGAATGTCAGAGCCCAGTTCAGGCAAGACAATTCCTAATGCTTTAATTTTTTTTACCTTGTTGAGGTTAAGTATGCAGAATCAGCCTAGGAAGTACTTATTTTTATGAATACATATGCAAATGTTTAATTTGCTGCAGTGCCTCTTACTGAAAATTAACCAGTATTATACTGGTATCTACAGTATCACAGTAGTAATCTGATGATTTCATGGAAAGCTTCTTCATCACAAAAAATGGCCAGGATTTCCTTAACAATCCTTCTGATTTTCTCCTCATTATAATGAAAAGGACAGAGGAAATATTTCCATTCTAACCACTAATAGAACACTGTCCTTTTCAAAGAATCTGAAGACTCTTTTATCTTCACAAAATACTACAAGTTTCTTAACCAAAAAAACACAGAAAAAAGGGCCCTACAAAAGCTCCCTTCCCCCAAAATTGAGCGGCTCTTTAGATGGAAATAAATTTTCTCCACAGGGAATTAAGTTCTTCAAAGAAGGATCCATCCCTTGAACTCTTTTCTTGTCTTACAAGAAAATGGGACCCACAAAACATAAAATTTAATTGAGACTCACTAAAGGAAGGCTCAGTCGAGCAGAGCATTAAAGGTCACATAGCTTTCTATTAAAGGGAGGCAGGAGCATTAACTTCAGGGCTGTTGTGAACTTGTGTTGGGAGCATCCAGTCGCTGCCAATTGCACAGGGGCTGCAGCAGCATGAATCTGCTCAGGTGGTGAGCATCCTCTGCTCAGCTGGATTCACTAGGAGCCGTGCGTCCGAGCTTCTCTGGTTTTGCTTATGAGATGATGCATGAATTGACAGATCTTTGACAGCAGAGGTAAACCCACCAGGACCATATCTGTTTATTGAGGAGTGACAGCTTTATAGCCAACATAAAAATAATCTGATGTTTATTGGGGAAAATGTTTGGATACAGGATTAACTGAAACCATTAAGAGAGAGAACTTTTTGTTCTTTTTAGATCCTACAAATAAGAGATTAGGTTATGTTAAATGACCAATTTTTGTATCATAGTCATCTTTACTGCATTTGTATTTACTCACTTCTTTGATAATGTCTTAGGTTTGAATATGAAATCTAAGAATAAACCAACGGTCTAGCTGAATGTATACATTGCATTTCTATTAAAGACACATGGTGTTGTGTCTCATATTAAGAATGGAAAATTATGCCCATCTGCACTGTCTTAATTTGGAGTTGCAGCATTAAAATGATGGATGCTGTTATTCTGAGTCTGTAAACAACTTTGTTCTTATAAACTTGGATTTTCATGGGCTCATAATTTTAACAGTAAATGTTCTGAGTTACGGTTGGCTTTTTTGCTAGGCACTCAGTCAAGAAACCTGTTGCTTTCTCAGTCATTGGTTAGCTTCCCTGAAATAGAAAGGGCAGTAGTGTCCTGGTTTTCAGTTTTATAACTCAATACTTGAATAAGTTACAGTTTAAAATGCTGTTAGCTTTCCTTAGAAATAGATGGTCCTGGGAAAGAGCAAAACACAATTGTCATTGATCATTCGAGACTTAATGTCTTCTGCTGAGTTATTTGATTATTTATGATGAATTTGGTCTGGGAAGGAGCAAGTACCTCCATCTTTATTTACACAGCCCAATAGCTTTATAACTATTCCTGTCTTCTCAGTACCACCTCACTGCTCTCTTGTACCTATAATTGTCTGTATGACCACACACCTTTTTTTAAATAAGCAACACCCTGACTCATACATTAGTGGGATTAGGTTATAAAGCTGCACAAAACTTGTCAGCTATGGGTGGAGTAGGTGGGAGAACAGCCAAGACTAAGCAGAAGCTGGATGAGTGTGGAGTTGTCAGCAAACACGCAGAAGCTGGAGGGTTTCTGGTTTACGTGATAGCAGTGATCATTCATAAATTAAGGAATCTGCTAGCGCTCTCCTTTGTCCTGCCTCTATCCATCAGCTGTCTGTGGCGGTAACAAGTGCTTGAGAGACTACAGCAGTGCTCTTGAGGCCTGGCTCTCCCAGCTGGCTGCAGATGATGCTCTGCTGCTTCTAATTGCCAACAGGTCAGGGAAAGAGACTTGCAGGATTGCCAGCCCTGCAGGCAAGCACCAGCCTCTGGCACTCACCAGCAATCATCACCCCCTGTTCCTGGGGCCCAGCTGGATGTGTGCTCTTCCAGCTGGGCTGAGAAGACCTAGCAAAAGGCTGCCAAATAAGTGTTATACAAGACACAAATACTTGGATACCCTGCGCCTGAATCCTTCAATGAGATTGCCGACCAGGGAAGTGTGACTTTGTCAGTCATGCCAAAAATCCCTTTTCCCAGTGAGCAGTTATGAAACGGACGTTCATTTCCACTCACTGGAGGCATAAATTCCTGTGTTATCAAAACAGTGCTCTGAGGCAAGCAGAAGCGGTAGATGAAGATGTTATTTTCCCCTACAGCTATCTGCCCCACTCTTTGGTTTCTTGTAGGCACTTCATACTAGGCGGAGCAGAAGCAACTTGGACCCATGCATGCTTGCTGCCCTCAGGAATGTTGTTTCTTAGTAGAGACCCACCTGCACTACCAGTTACAGAGACTGATCTTGCAATCTGCAGTATAGGCACCTTTTCTCCTCTGCCCTCACTACAGGAACAGTAACTTCCACCTGAACACTGAGGAATGTCTGCTAGCACTTTTACTTCAGAAGTATCTGTACATAGATCCATCTCTTTTCTACTCCTACTGGCCCGCCTGACACTTACAAACTCATAATACTTGTACAAGCTTCGCTAAGAGACTGAAGATGCAAAAAAAGGGCACTACAGTACCAAAATGTCTATCTCTATCTATCCTGATGCATGCCTAGAATCCGTAATATATTGCTGATTTTTTTCTTCTTTATCCCACAGATTGTAGAAGTATTTTGTGGGTCGCATTATGTTACATTGGCATCTTCCTGCTGTACTGTTGTGCCTATTGCAGACTTCACTAAAAACCTGTGATACAGAGTATCAGAAATAATGAACACATTCCTGTGTGAAATAATATCATCTGAAATGTAAAGTGTCAATTAAGCTTTATAACACCTTGCTGAATTTAGAGCTGTAACTGAAATTATGAAGGACAGTGTATTGGCTTAAACTCTGAACCTGTGTGAAATCTGTTGGCTTTTGTGGATAAAAATTAGTCTTAGAGCTGAATTTTTGATCCTTTGTGCTTGCTTTGCATATCTTCAAAGAAGAAATGCTCAGCGTTAGAAAAGTGAGTATTTGCATATTTTCAGGGAACGTGAGCTTGCAAAATTTCAGTAAGGACGTGGCAAGTTCTCGAGGTACATAATTAAAATTATCAACTGTTTCATCTGTCCATTTACTTTTGGAAGTGAGCAATTCCATTTGCTTTGCCATTTTATCTGTTGGTTGAGGCTTGGCTCTTACAAGCAAAGTCTCTTCCTCTGCAGGCCAACTGCGACACTCCTCAGCAAGTGCCTTGCGCCTGTGCAGTTTGGAAGTTGGGATTCACGTGGCCCTGTGGGGAATGGGGCTCACAGATCTGCAGTGAAAGGAAAAAAAGGTGCCTTAGCATAGACTTAAGGTGCCCCATCATAAAAGAATTTCAGAATTTCTTCTGGGTAATTAGCAAGGATTCCTCCTTCATAATCCGTGACACATATATGCAGAGTAATAGATCTGCTTTCCCTGTAACTTTTCTTGTGCCACTTATTTTCATGTTACCATGTGTCTTACTGTACATAGACCTACGTGCAATATCTGGTCTTACTGTCTTCAGTTTCATTTGATTGTCTATAGTTTGTTTGGACTAGTGTCTTAAAACCGTCATTTTTGTTCTTACACTGAATGGGTGCTAAGCCATAAAATTTAAATGATGGTACAACCTTGAGTAAAATCATCATTAAGACTGCTTTCAAGATTAGAGAAGAGGAGGGCATAAAATTTGACAGACAGAATTTTCATGATAATTTAAGATTGTGATCTGTATTATGCTCACAAGGTTTTAGATCAAATATGGCCACAAAGAAGACATCTTTTGTGTATCTATATGAAGGTGATGTACATTCTGCTTTAATTTGTAAATAGACATTCACGTTTGATAATTCAGTTTTGTCTCATTTCCCAATAAAACCAGCAAAAATCTCAGGAAATTCTGATGCCTCATTATGTTTTAAAATGCATATACATATGTGTATGCATACCTATTTATAAAATGTTCATGAATTCTCTTAGTCTCTAAGTAGATAAAAATTAACCGGGTCATAGTCCAGTGAAGTTTTGCCATCAATCCCAAGTTACTGGATGCTTCTGCGACACTAGTCAGTCATGAAACAAAGATGATACTTGTTCTTTTAACCTATAGGTCTCAAAACACTTCACAGGAGAAGGAAGTACCATCATCTCAGCTGTGCAGATGGGTATGCTGAGGTGTAAAGTGCCAGGGAGTCAAGCAGATCTGGACTGGAGCATGTACACAGGTCGTTCTCATGGAGCAGCCTGTTACTATGTCCTTTGTTTGCTCCACGCTAGCATGTTAATGTCAAAGCTCTGAGGAATATTTGTGTTGGACATAAAATTGCAGTCTCTGATACAGGCTGCTAATTCAGAAGGGGTCTTCAAGACTTACTCGGCAATCCATTTTGTGAAGGAGTTTGTCTGAGGGCATACATGGAGGTAGTGGCAGTTTTAAGCCTGAAGCTGGATAGCCTGACTGCAAGGCTAGTGCCCTGTTCAGAGGACTGTGCTGTCTCCAGATAGTCAGCAGTATTTACAGTGATGTTACTGTCATGAGGTTTTCATCATCCCCTTCAGGCAGGAATTCTCTGTTCCTGACTGGAGGTTCCCTACCCCCATCTTCATATGTTAACACTTGAAAACATAAGAAATGGCTCTGGAATGTGAAAAACTTCTACTCCCAGTTTTATGTGTGTAGCTCTCTGAAATACAATGAGGTTGTACTGGTGTGACTAAGGGCAGCATTTGGCTAACTGTTTTTATTACTGATGGACATAGATTTTACTTGCAAAATTTGATCTGGTATGTATGGCAACACAGTAAACAAGGACACTCTCCTAAAGAATCACTTCTGAGAATCATGTGCTTTGAAGATGAAACACATGCTTATTTATTTCCCATAGGAACACAACACAATAAAATCATGTAAATCTTATAAGCACCTTAGAAGTAAACAGGCCAGACTTTAACTGGCGCTAGTCATTGTAATTTGCTAAGACCACTGGAGGAACACCCATTTACATTGAATAAGTGTCCATTCTGTATTTTTAAAGGTCCAAGTTGTATTTTTTTAAGTTTCAAATATTTTCATAATGAGATTGTTTTAATCTTATAGTTACAATTTCTTGAGTGTCTCTATTTTCTACTAATAAAATGTAAATAGAAGTTGTTATAGTATTAGTATTTATAGCAATAGCTCTTAGAGGCCTCAGTCTGGAATCAGACAACCGCATTATACGATGCTTATACTTAGAGCAGTAAGAAGATACCTTCAAGACCTGTTCACAGTCCATTTTTATCCATCTACTCTAGTTCGTGAAAGATCAGCAGAACTTAAATTTTTCATCCTTACGATTTTAACTTTCAAGACTGTTCATCATTTTACCCCATTAGGTTCCTGTTGGTTCCAAACATCTTGTTTAAATAGATCAATGTAACAATTATGCTTCTAAAAAACCTCCTTTTAGTCTAGTGTATGGAAAATATCATACTATGCTGTATCATCAGATTCTCTGAATGTGTTTATGTTCTCTGAACATGAAGAACATATCTGCCAAATTTGGTAGCCCAGGATAATGGCCACAAATCTCTCCCACTTCGGTAATTGGTTCAGCGTGAGGGGCTGCAGTATTTCACGGCAGTGACAGCAACATTCCCCAGCGCTCCAAGCAGAGGTTTGCACCGGGGGCCCTGATGGGGTCATTTCTGCCTGGCACCGTTCGTCCGGCTTTGGGCAGTGACGTGGTGCCGCAGCTGAGCCCCAAAACATTCCATGCCTTCGGGTGCAGTCCCCCGGTGCCTGGAGCGGAGGGCTGCTCTGCGGGCAGCCAAGCAGCTGAGGCAAGAGCCATCTAGAGTTAGAAAGCTGGGAAGAGCTCGCACACCGCATGCCCTACGTGTTGCCCTTCTCCAGGGCTTCCTTGGCTCACCCAGGGCTGTCCGAAGTTTTTCAGCTAGTGAGGAGCTTTCGGGTCAGGAGCCAAGACCCCTCCGAGGTTAGTCACAGCCAGGGCTGTATATCCTCTGAGCAAGGATTTCATGAATTACTGTTAAGTTTAAGTGGCTAACTTAAGCTTAAGTCATACTTTCGGATCATGCCGCTTTTTGGGGCTCTGTCCCCACACAACTTACTTGTTCTGAAATGGTATTATATATATATATATATATATATATATATACAGTGCTATCAGAGCCCCCGGAATTGAAACCTGTATTTAAAAGGTGAGAAACTGATTCTAGCCCTGATGGAGGGGCAGGGAATCTCTCAAATCTGAGCCGGTGTGAGGCTGTCATGCTCATCTGCAGGCAGATAAAAGAACCGAAATCTATCTGAAACCTTTTTCTCATCAAAGGTAATAGCTCTGAAATCTGAAGATGACATTGTCAGCAGTCAGCTGTCAGAATTCACTATTTATCTGTCATGTAAACCTAGCCATTAACAGTCAACATTTCATAAACACAAGAGTAGATGCATCATGAGATGCAAAATTAATTTCAATTATGTGTTGTGTTTCTTTAGAAGGCGAATTGTTATTTACTTCTCTGTAATTTGGGCTTCTAGTAGCCATTAATTGTTCACCTATTCTTTAAAGAAAAATTCCCCTGTATCAAGGGAAAAAACAGTGACCAGAGAACAGATAAATCACTTTTATGTCCTTAGAACAGCTGACTTTACATTTTTATTACATTGTTTGAAAAAGCATCTTTTCATCTGGAAGGAATCAGTTTAAAATGTGATTGTCAACACAACGAAACCAGCTTTCTGTTTAAAATGGCTCCTCGTGAAGCTTAGAACTACAGTTTTGCCAGGGTTTTCTTTAAAGACGTTAGTTACTAGAACCAAGAGATTTTAGATGGGATGTTCACAGGAAATAGCTGACAGTGTAGAATGCAAAGTAAAGCATTCTTTTTAAAATAGAAGTTTATAAGTTGTAGTTTCAAGCGAGCAAGAGAAAAAATCCTCATTAATTTTTTCGTGTCTTGAACTAACTAATCAGACAACATGCATTTAGCATATTTCTTAGATTATATTTCATACTTATTTATAATAACATTATTATACCTATCTCTGATCTGCATGTCTTGACTTCATCTAATTTCATTTTCTTCACCGGTTACATCTGAAAACACAGCTTTATCTCTTTTATGCCAATCCTTTTAATTACTATAGACCTCAGCTGTTTATTTATATATAATTCTGCTTGATTTGAACCCCTGAAATTCTTAAATCTCTAAAAAATGCAGAGGAAGATCCTATGCAAAATAAAGTATTGCATTCAGTGACAAAACATTTTTACTCCAGCAATAATTGATCTTTACATTTATACATTTGCTCATTATTTTAACTGTAAATTATGAAGATGTAGTAAGACTACATCTACCTATTAGAACAGGTAGAATTTTTTCAACACTCATCATTTTCTTGCTTTCAGAGTAGGTTAATTATATGTTACTTATAATATTTTTACTAATAGCTTTGCATTATGCCATACTCTAAAATTTCTGTATCCTCAATTTTTTTCCTAATACATTCCTTTGGTTTCCTTTTTATGTTGGAAGATGAATAGCATTATATGAGCAACTTCTGAAATACATCCTTGTTAGAAAGACAGTCTTTCTGTGGCAGCCTTCTTTTTGTTGATTCACAGAGCTGCCATTGCAGCTGTAACTGCTAGGTATGCTGATCATTCATCTTTAACACCATTACCAACCCCTCCCTCTTCTCTTTGCAATATTCTTTACTCAAGGTGAAATCTTCCTGTATATCATACTTCACATTCTGAAAGAAATTTAGTAAGCTAGAAATTGAGGATGTCTGTGCTTGACTATGGAGGAGGAACTATTCATCTAAAGCAATGCACCAACTCAAAATAAAAAGGCAGTGTAAATAGCTATGAATATTTGACAGTTATGTAGATTCTCCATGGAATGCATCTTAAATAAAACAAGGTAAAATGAGGATTAGAATTGAGTATGGAAATATTTTAGAAGAGTGTATTTCTGCATAATGCTAACTCATATTTCAGGGCACATTGCATTCCATATGACTCTGAGAATCAAACTGTGAAAAAGAAATAGTTTATTTTGCCTGTTATGCTATTTGGCTCTTCAAAGAAAATAAAATTCTAAATACATAAGAGGTTGGGTTTTTAATTTTCTACAGCCTGCTGTGGTTCTTTACCCTATAAATAACAATACTAACTTTAATGCAGTAGAAATCATTTTATTTAATTATAAAAATGTCTATATCAAGTGTAGTGCATGTATAACACGCTGTATCTCCTTACATGAATGCATGCATATAAGCACAGATAAACTGTACTGTTGCACTTTGTCTATCCAGCATAGAGAGCTTCTTTCACAGTAAGCCGACAGGCACTTCAGAGTAAATTTCTGAAGCTTTCCTGTAACATACAGGGCAGTAACTCTAACTCTGAAGCATTGGCTGCAGTTACGAATACAAGATCAATTCCCATGCTTTTTTTTTTTTTTTTTACAGCTTGCCTTCAGTGTTAGTGTATTTGTGCGTATTTTGGCTTTGCCTGAACTTGCACGTACCCTGCTTTGTAGCTGACTGTCATGCACTGGGTGTCTCAAGTACAGAATGATTTTTTAGGGTTTATTTTAATCTGATAAATGGAATTTTCCGTAATAAGTAAACACCTCAGCATCATAGGAATTTGGTAGCCAACCCCAATAATTCTATTCGTTGTTATTTGTAGCAGTTGAACTCATTGGCAGGGACAAATACTTCTACACTCCTGATGCCTCCTAATCTCGGTAGGGGCTCAGATTACTTACTTTTAAAACATTTCTTAATAAAACTCATTTTTTCATTATTTGAATCCCACATAAAAAATTTTATATCCCAACTTAACAAAAGTCAAGTTTTGATCAATGTACCTTCTTTTCTTTGCAAAAGCCCATTTTAAAACAAATTAAATATTCCACATGTCTTAAAGTAAAAATATACATTCAAATAGTTTTCTGTATAAAATACTTTATAATATCAAAAATGTCTTAGATATTTTACGAGCTCATTTTTTACACCATTTTTATTTGGAAATATTGTCTATCTCTGGTATGAATTACTGTTTAGTATATAGGTAATGTTTATTCTTATGATTGCCACTGTGATTTACAAGAATACATTTTGTGGATGAAAGTAAAGTACTAATTAATTAGCATTTGAGCCTTTGTTTAATATAGTCTCAGGTAATATGCCTCTACCTTTGAAAACACAAAATAGTATACTTGCATAATATTCAGATTTTCATGTTTATTGAGTCACAACATATTAAAGTATTTCATCTCAATTTTTTCATCTTTTCTTAATAAATGATTTAGGTTTTCTTTAGGGAGTATGTAAAAGCCAAACCAAAACTTTCAGTTACATTTTAAAAAATCCTCTGCAAGTGAAATATATTGTCACAAGTTTGAGGAAAACAAAACATCTCCATCAGTATTTCAACAGCTCATGTTAATAACTGCAATTAATTAATAATTTTTAAAGCTGTTATATTACAAGAAAAATAACAGTATGTTTTCATAGAAATAGCAATTTTTATAGGCTTTCTCCAAAATTTTCATAATAGTAATTTTATCTAGCGTTACGTGAAGAAAAGGGGGAAAAGGCAATTTAATATATTCCTGGGAACAATTACAGTTGTGCAAGAGGTAAAAAATTGACTAGTGAGCAGTTTAACATTGGGAGAGTTAGCTGTCATTGCAAAATGCTATGAATCAGTGGCGAGAGAGTTTTCCTCAGCATCTTGTTTGGGAAAATGCAGTTTTAGAAGTAGGTCTTTCTAAGTTACCGTGAGGGAATGCTTGGAATTTTGTCTTTCTACCAAAAAGGATTGGTTTTCCCTTGATTGTCATCAGTTTGCTAGGTTGTCCTGCTATTTAAGCTATTAAAGACTGGTGTGCTGCTTGGTCTCAGGTGATCCATAAAAAGGAATGAAGTCTTGGGAAGGTAAACCATCACCAGACTGGCTTGGTGTATCAGCCTTCCATGACGGAAGCTCTTTGTTGAGAATTGTTGGCAATTGCAGCAGTTTCCAACCGAAGATAAGAGCCAGCGTTCTCAGATAATGCCCTCGATCACACACCTGATGACAGACTCCTGCATGCAAGTTTTTTCAGGTGCTATGTTTGCTCAGTAATCCTTCAGTGCCAATCTTTTCTAAATGGTGAGCAGGTCCCGTCAGTAATGGACATCAGCCATTAAGCTTGTAATATTTGTCATATATCAGGTTACGACTTTGTTACTGCAGTGTGATGAATGGATGCTGTTATGCTTAGAGAAAATAAAGAAGTGCTATAAGTTTAGCAGTCAGTACTAAATGAGTTGCTACTTTAAAAGCCTGATTCACATCCTTCTGAAGTCTATGGAAAGGATTCTGTTGGCTAAAGCCTTTATATCAGGCCTTTAATTTTCTTTCTCTTTTAAGCAACAGAACCCAGGGCTGTCATTAAAATACAGTTCCCTGTTTCTCACTATATGCAGGTTTACACCTTTTAATGTAACTCTTACTTTATGTCTTCATGCTTATGTTCTGCACAAATGGTTTGACTAAACATGGAGGCATACAGAATGTTGATCACAGAACCTGACAGGTCACTCATGAAATAATCAGAAATGAGATTGGGGGAATTCAAAAATTCATACAGTGTTTCTTGTAGCTGGTTTTTTTTCATCATCCCAGTAATTCCTATACCAGATTTTGAAGTCTGTGCTCTGATTTTATGCTTTATTTACTGGTTGGCATTATTTTGGAAGTTACTCTGAATGAAGATAGAGTTAAAAAATTATTGAGGACATTAGAATCTGTCCATGGCCAAAGCCTGAATTGTGTTTCATGCTGTTTGCAAATTTTGGGGGAAGTTCAGATAGTGCCCAAAGAATTTATAATCCATTAAAATTCTTTCTGGTGACATAAAGATAAAGAATTTCCTTTTTATATTCCAGGATATAAGTAAACCTAGTACATATGAAAAATAAGGCACTGTTTTAAGGTATGAGCCATACAAGTGGTAGCCATTGTTTGTTACTATCCTTGTATGCACAACAGTTTAAGACGACTAGGGGCTACTAAAATGTTAATTCTAGCCATGTCCCTAAAAATCTGTATAACTATGTACTTACTAGCTAGTATTTTTGCTATAGCAACTCCAGTTTCAAATAACATAATAGATATCCTGCTTCTGGGAGACAGACTATCATCTTACCATAATAGAGGTGGTAATATGTGCTGCTTAAATGTATGTGCTTATTTTTAAATGATAATTAATCCCTTCAAGTTCAGTCTGTAATTGCTATACAATCCTCATTTTCATACTCAAGCTAGTGGTAGTATTATATAAAGATTTACTCCTTCCCGTTGTTTTTTAAATGTTAGTGCTACCAGTGAGATGACCTAAATCAGATATAAAAAGGAAAATGAATGTACTTGTTGCAAAAAAAATAAGAGAAGGGTCAGTCAGGAGAAAAACACTGAAACTGTTATAGTTTGGTGTGTTAATGCTGTGATACCTCCTATATGAAATGCATACTTAGCAGATATTTGACATAGAAAGGGTCTGGGGAACTGTGGTAGTTAGAGAAGCAAAAAGACAAGGAAAGAGTCCCATACCAGAAGATGACACAAAGACAGGAGGGGAAGAATAAAAAAATTTCCAAAAGCAGGTGTGAAAGGAAACAACGTACAACAGTCTAAAAACTGGAATATATTCTTTCTGGTTTATGTAAGCAATGGTATTGGGTTTTCAGTAGAGGAAAAGAGCAAACTTGAATGTGAACTACGCAAAGTGTGCAGAACCTAGTTCTTATTGCTTAGATTATACAAATGCTTTAAAAATCAATTTTTCCAAAAAAAGAAATCCAGGATCTTTGACCAGTATAAGCTGCTGCTGCTTATCTATGCCTTAGGACCTTCCTTGATTCCTTCTGTGCTGGGTAAGACATTTCTCATTCAAAATGAAGTTCATATTGCCTTCCAGAGCATAGCACGTAAATTTGCTTCTGTCCTGCTGTGTGATCATTATAGTCTACAGTGCCGTAGGCTCTGTATAAACAGTACACTCTTTCCGCATTCATTAGTGACTTACAAAATTACAGATTATTTACCAAGTACTTCTGCGCTACCTTTCTAAGTCTTTTCTGGCAAGACAAAATATTAAATTACACACTTAATTTTACAGTTGCCCTAGGTTTTAAGATATCCCGCATGGAAAGCAGAATTTAGACACTTATAATTCTGTCACTTAAGTAATATGCATGTATTGTGCCAACAGGTGTCTAAAAGGCATTTCTACAAGTCTACATGGGAACTGTATAAAAATTGAATTCAGATAAAATTGTGTAGGCAGTACCTGAAATATATGGGCTAGTCATCATGTGTTACACTCTTTTTCTTAATAATTTCTTTTTTTTTTTAATTGCAATTCTTTTCATTTGTGAAGGGTCCTGTTCTTAATCTTAGAGTTTTCATTGTCATAGAAAATGTTGCAGATAACAATGGTGAAATGTGGGTATGCCTGATAGCATTCCGGCTAGCCTTGCATGTCTACATTTCCTACCTTAACTGATGCAGAACCAAAGCTTCTGCTTCTGTGATTCATCTGAGACCACTTTATAAACATCTGTGAATAGAAATTCTTTCACAGGAAGAAGTTAATTATAAAGCACTTATATATGTGTAACTATAACAGAAATATCTAAATGACACTGCTTGCCCATCACTGAAAAACAGCTAAACTAAGAATTCTGATAGCCCTCAGCGTTTGCTACTGACTTCATATGTGTGCCTGACAGTCATTTCATCAGAAAAGAAACTAAATTAAGCACCTATTTGTGTTTAGCAAAATTTGAAATAATCCTTCAACATGTGGGACAAAATCTGCTTTGTCCTTAGAGCAAACTATAAAGTTTGCTTAGCATCCTGCCAAAGATCATCCTACACAGAAGACACTTAAGCAATAAAGCTGGCCAAACCAGTGCCGGGAGAAAGATGTGGTCAGAGCACCACTATGAACACCCACGTATCTGTAGAAAGTCCTGCCAGGATAGACCCTGGGAGGAAGGACGTGATGCAACCTAGAGTGCAGACAAAGCCCCAGGATCTGGAAACTGCAAGAAGAACCACTACTGTAAAGCTACAATATGAATTGCTTATGAATAAAGCTACTTATAAAACCAATCCTGCACAGATACATTTTACTGCATGTCTACCCAAAGCTGTGTAGAGCAGGTGGTGTGACCAGAAAGCAGGCAGGATGTCTTGCCACAGGCCTTTTGCTTTGAGAGGCTACAGGACGTTGTGATATATTCTCCTATTAAAAGTTTCAACTTTGGACTCAGGTTCCCTGTAACTGAATAATGAAGCACATGAAGTCTGTAGCATGGCACAGTGCATCAAGTCTGTCAGTGCTGAAGGGGTGTCCCAGAGCAATGGGACTTGAGAGTGGAGAGTCCTGGAAAACGACATTGTGGGACTGCAGGAGCTGGCGGTGGGGACTGCAGCACTGGGGGGAGCGTTTACAGCCCCTGAAGAGGAATTTCTGGTTTTGCTGGGAAAGAAAACATGCTGTAAAAGCAGATTTGCACTGCAGGGATAACACTGACTGCAGAAGTAAAGAGTGGTGCCTCTTGCCAGGTTTTTATAGATGTTGCTGAGGCTGGGCAGCATCATCTCCTGCTTATTTTGCTAGCACATGTATGTAGCCTGGCATGGTTTTAGAAGGATACTTATGGGGCTTTAGTTCTCCCATTAGCATTCCTTGGGGCCAAGCTGGCTCTTGTGCAGCATAATGAGCACGTTCCACTGCTGCAGAACTTGACCTGATTTTATCAGGGCTGCATCTGCTGCTGCACCTTCACTGAGATACATAATACGTGTCTACAAAACTATTAACGTAGTAGTTTATTGTTCTGAAATAGAGAAATAGCCGGTACCTCAGACTTCACTGAAGTTAGCCTCAGAGGCATCTGGTTTGGAGTCTTGTAGGCACCGAGTAGTAAATTGGAATAAAAGAAAAGTTATTCTAGTTAATTTCTGTTTCCTGTTTTTTCATGTTTGACCTGACTTATGGAGAACAATTAAATTTAAAACAGACATTTATGATGGATTGGATCTAGTTGTAACTACTTTTTGGAACAGTTTGGTCTTTCTTTTACCGTAACTTGCTTATATTTATATTTCTGTTTCATTATTGGAAAAAGGACTTCAGACATGCCTGATAAGAGCATGATCATTAGTGTCTTGAGTACTCACTGGAGAAACATTCAGTTAATGGGAAAAAAGAGTATAAGAAACATTGAACATTTCTTTAATTGATTATTTATGCATTTTTCACTGGAAGCTAACCACAATCTCTTCTCAAAAATATTTTGTTCTGAGTTTTATTTATTTAGCTGTAGGATTTCCTTAGGCATCTAGATTTTGAACCAGATATTTAACTTAGACCATGTATTGCCAGGGATGACTACATCAGTTACTGGGGGATAACTGAAATTTTAAGTCTATTAAAAAAAAAAAAAGAGAGACACATTGCTGATTCCCGTGGAAAAGGGAGGTATACACAAAAGGCAAATACTCAGAGCTGGTAACAAGTGAGGGCTGAGTATTCACCAGCTTCCTGGCTTACAGTAGATGTATTTCACCTAGAAGTTAATAAAGTATTTATAAAAATTTTATTCCATTACTAACTACACTAAAACACTATTTTTATTCATGGTTTAATATATATCTTTCTTTGAAAAAATACAGGTAATATTATTCTTCATGGCCTTGTACTGTAACGTCATTACATTCCTACAGTGACATTCCTCCCACTGGAGGAATGTATATTTTACTATAAAGAGATCAACTATTGTTGCTTATGGAATCATGAACTGCACGCTCTTCTGACTAGTCATTCTTAAATCCAGGTGCTCTAAATACACACCAAAAGGATATCCAATAGATACAGATTGTTATTTACAGTCCAAATATTCCTTCTCAAATCCCAGAAAAGAAAGATTCCTTTAAATATTCCCAGTAGTGTAGGAGTAAATCACTGTAAATCTCATAGACTTCCACAACTGGAAAAGAAAGACTCCTGAGGTCACACCTGAAATAGAGTTTTAGGGAGTAACATATTGCATTACTAAATGAGTCACTAGGCCAGCTGTGTTTATATATATTGTGCAATTAAAAGTTGGTGATCTTTCTCCTGATAACAATGGGGTATGCTGTACTCTGAATTCACAAGTCACATGGAGAAAAATCCACTGTTTGGCCATTATCCAAAAATGACAATGACAAGGACATGAGGTGATTTGTCTTGCTCAGTCTCTGGAAGACTTTTTTTGGTTTTTTTAGTTCTGTTATTTACAAAGTAATAGAAATGTTGGGCAATAATCAAGCATAGAGAGCTGACGGTATTAATATAGCATTGATGGACTGGAAACCAGATGGTCTGTCAGATAATGAAGTATTATCTGGCAAGAGATTGTTCCTGAAAGCCAACATCCTCACCTATTTAGCACTCTGGAATGTCGACATATCAGTTACCACATTCATGAGGTGGTATGTGTTGTACTTTAGAAGCCATCCCTAAAAGAGGCTTTTTAATTCAAAATTACTGCCTGATGAGAGGGTAAAAGTGCCATTATTATAGCACAGCTGGATGAGTATAACGTACAGCAAGATGTGAACCATACATCAAAAATCAAGTTAAAGAGGAAAACATAATGGGCTACATCCTGATTTCTGTTGAACCAAAGCCATAGTTTCATGGATGTTTTAAACCAGCACTGCCACCAGAAGAAGCAGTGGTGTATGCTGTGTGCCCAGAGCTGTATGTTCCTGCTTTTGTGCCACACTCTCCTTTGTGCCAGCACATGCAATTCTGCACCTGGTCAGGAGTCATGGATGTTGGAAAAATGATTGGGTTAATATTAACTTGGCCATTAAAAAAGAAATGTGTTGGTAGTCCAGAGGGGTTCCCCCTGGCTGGCTCATCACATAGGCACACAGACCTTTTGCAAGTGGAAAGGAAGGGATAATGACTGGGAAAGGAAGATAAGGGAGATAGGATTATTTCCTTTTTGACAACAGTGCTAGTTTATGCCAAATGTGGGTGAAATCAAGAATAGCCAGAGCTATTGGAGGCAAATATGATAAATCCCAGTTGCTGCAGCTGCCATCTGGGAAGACAGAGTGGAGAACACAAAAGGCAAGGGCAGCTGGAAGGCTGGGGGGGGCAGTGCTCAGGCTTTGGAGATGCTCCCTGGACACCAAAATGTCTCACTGTGTCTGTGATTATAGCATAAGGTGGAGTGCAAAATGAAGAAAAACAACATGATTAGATGGAGTGGTTATTCAAAAGATGACAGAGAATTGGTAAGGCTATTATCAGTAAGACTGTAGTTTACAACTTTGGCTTTAATTCAACAAGCCATTTTCACTGCTTCATGATTACCCGACTGAGAACTAGCTGGCCACATGATATTAGCTCTTTAACTCCTGTCTACTCTAGATAGTTAATATTTTCATAAGGTAAGGTACATTCTGTAATCACAACTAGGAAGTTCTTTGCTAAAGCAGAGGAAGAGGTATAGTACATGTTACTATTGGATGGAAAGAAAATAGTTTTGGTATAATCTGTTGAGATATGTAATAAATAACTGATCACTACTATTTAAGAGTAGAAACATTTTTCCATCATAGTTGACATTATTAATTTACAACACCTAGAAAATAGTTTACCTAGATAACATAAATCAGATCAAAGGGCTTACCTTCCATGCTTTCAGTGCTATAACATCCAATACTGATTATATAAATCATTTCTCAAAAAAGTCTCTCACACTCAGTAAACCGATATTGAGAATGGATCTTCAAATGGACTAAAGGGGATTTGTGGTATCACCGGGCCCAGTTATCTTGGCAGAGTGAATTTTCTGTCTGCCAGGCAGATGACAGAATTCAGAATTTCCCTGATGTGAAACTAATACTCTCACACACTTTAAATATGTATGCTGAAATATTATCAGTTAAAGTCTCTTTTTTCTCAAGCTTGGTTTGGGAATGCTTCAAAGCCACCGTTATCTCCAAAATCAAATGTGTAATTCAGCCAAGCCCTTAATATTTTTGAATCAAGTAGGGAACAATAATTAAGAGTGGGGAGAGTTTCAGTTAAACAAAAAAAAAAGAAGCCACATAAAGAAAGTAGAAATTTAAATAAGCATTTAAAATCAATATTATGTTTTCTTCCTGGTGAACTTTTAATGAAGTCGGTAAATGTATCAATAGACACAAAAACTGGTGGTAATGGTGGTAAATGAGAACAGATTATTGGTTTAGGTTTATACCCAATTTCATGGTCACCATGCAACTAAAGGCATTTTCATATGACCAAATACAAAGTAATTCAAGAGGAATCAAATTCAGATTGTACTTGCTATATCAACAATGCAGAGACCATTGTCTTAGGAAGCAATAACACCAAAACAATTAGTTGTTATAGATAATTATGTCAGCACGAACACATGGGACTATACCATGGCAAAAAAGATCATGCATTCCTAAAGCATACACAAAGAAAAATACTATGTGCAACTAAGGAATAGTAAGAAAGTGAAGAATTTTGCCTCTGTATATCAACTTTGGTAACACAACTGATAAAATATTGAATTAAACCAACACTTCAAAGAAAATATAGAGATACTGAAGAAATTTGAGAGCGCCGCAAAACTATCATGGGAGGAAAATAAGCCTTTTGTCATAAAATTCAAGAGGCTAAGTTTTTCTGGTTGTGAAAGAGAATATTGAAAAGTTACTGGATTGCTATGTATAGATGTATTTTTCACCTATGGAAAAAGTTTCCTGGTACCTGTGAGTTCAAGGGGTTTCAGCCTTGCTCACCACAACCAGTACCTGGAATCTGATGTTAAGCAAATGCAGCCTTCAAATGTAGCCTTCTCTGAATGTAGAAAACCACTGGAACAATCATCTGGAGGGCTTTTGCTGGAACGCCATTACTTAAGTCTTTCCAAATATTATTTAATCTAGTTTCTAGATGAAAACTTGTCTCAGTAAAGTGTTGTATCCTAAAGGGTCCCTTCTGAGTTCATAGTCTAGTCTCATAACTCATCCCGTCTTGTATTAAGCTTTGAGAACAGGAAATCTTGCACTGCCCTAAACCTACCATAACACTTGGAGGTCTGCATTATAGTAATGACTGTACTTACATCATGCTTCAGAGCTTCAGCAGCTCACTGTCAGGATCAAGAGGGATTATTTTTTCTTAATGCACAATTGACTAGATGCATGATAGAGAGGGATTTTTTTCCTTCCTTTTCAGCATGATTGGATACAAATGAAGATGTGATAGCATGGCTTAGTCCTTCGAGGTAAAAAGGAAATCCATTGTGGGGGGAGGTGGGGGTGGTATTTTTGGAGGCTCAGAGTCTTACCTATTTACAGTATGGGGGTAAGGAAGGAATTTCTGCCTCAGTCTGGTAGGGAATATCGTAAATTTCCTCTTCCAGGCATCGTCTCTGGCTCTTTCTGGCCATTCTCTGCATTCCACCTAGCGTGCTGCTCAGATTCTCTGCCTTCAAGACCAATGTTGTCTTTAATCTGTATGAGAAAAAAAACAGCAAAGTGAAAAGTCTTTTTATCCCTGTTGAGCATCCCTTCAGTCAGTCTGAACAGAATTCAAGTCATAAATGCTCTGGTTACGCATCCATCCTGTCATCTCCACATATATTTCTTTCTTTCAGAAGATTTCCATTCCAGAAAGACTTTTACTGTTCCCAGCATTTCCTTTTTTGAATTCCTCTTTCCACTCTTCAGTGATCTGGTGTACAGTGCAGTTTTACTGATAATTGTATTAACATGAACGAGTGTGGAAGGCCATAGTATGGAGTTGGTGTGAGCATCTGGGGAAAGCTTTGTTGGGAAGCTGTAGGCATTTCTTAAACAAGGTACATTACTGAAGAATGCTTGTCCTATAACAAGCAGTTACTAAATGCAGCCATTTGAGCACTCATTAAATGTGTTTTAAATCTCTATGACCTATTTCTTTTCATAGATCCTCCTTCCTATGGTAGGCACCCTTATGTGGGATACTTGGAAAGCAATGGGCACATAGTGAACAATCCAGACACAATGGGACCGATTATGCTGTGAGCCAGAGGCCTCTGCAAAAAGCAGGCCTTAAGGATGAACTGTTGCTACAAGTTTGATGAAGCAGGCACAAAAAGCAGAGCAAGGACGAACTGTTGCTACAAGTTTG
>JANZLQ010000032.1:4946632-4964215 GCA_026212715.1 Elanus axillaris
ACTGGAGCAGGTTTTCTGGCAGGACTTGTGACCCTGTGGGGGACCCACGCTGGAGCAGTGTGCTCCTGAAGGACTGTGCTCTATGGAAGGGACCCACGCTGGAGCAGTTCATGAAGAACTGCAGCCTGTGGGAAGGACCCATATCGGAGAAGCTTGTGGAGGACTGTCTCCCGTGGGAGGGACCCCACGCTGGAGCAGGAAAGAGTGTGAGGAGTCCGCCCCTGAGGCAGAAGGAGCAGCAGAGACAACGTGTGATGAACTGACCACAATCCCCATTCTGTGTCCCCCTGTGCCACTGAAGGGGAGGAGGTAGGGAATCCAGGAGTGAAGTTAAGCCAAGGAAGAAGGGAGGTGTGGGGGGAAGGTGTTTTAAGATTTAGGTTTTATTTCTCATTACCCTTCTCTGATTTGATCGGTAATAAATTAAACTAATTTCCCCAAATTGAGTCTGTTTTGCCCATGATGGTAATTGGTTGAGTGATCTTTTCCTGTCCTTATCTTGACTCACAAGCCTTTCATTCTATTTTCTCTCCCCTGTCCAGTTGAGGAGGGGCAGTGGTTGAGTGGCTTTGGTGGGCACCTGGCATCCAGCCAGGGTCAACCCACTGCAGTATCTTGATTCCTGTCACTGACAGTCCTTTTCTTTTTAACCAGTCACTTTTCATACTCTGTGTTGTCTTAACTTGTTTGAGGGATTTCTTTCATTAATTGATCTGCTTCTAGTATTCTTTTAGCTGGACACTTGGTCTATTTTAGCATATACTATAACATCAGTGCTACTACAGACACATGGTCATGCATAATTCTGTATTACATTTACTTGCTGCGAAAAAAATTGTTTCCTTAATTCCCATGTGTTGCAATGCAAGCTCAGTGAAAAAAGTGAAATATGCTATGAAAATAAGTACCTAGTATTTAGTGCTGGTGTCTAAAATGGCACGTATCTGTATAGTAGACAGAGAATAGGAAAAGAAATATATTTGCATAATAGAAATTCAGAAGCCAGCTTGGCTATGTGTGTAATTGATAGCTTTATATGAGGTTCCTGTAGGGACACGTGTTTAACATTTGTAGTAGGATAATGTACATAACATACTTCACAAGAAAAAAAGCATTTTGGAGAGCAACAGTGTCCAAGCCTAGTTTTCTGTGAATGTGTCCAACCTTCAATATCTTTTCAAGTATGCCCAACTCTGTGCTTATTGCCCCTGAATGGCACCCAGCCTTCCCTATAGCATACCTCTTCAGCTGGGCAAATGCTTGTAGGCACTATGATTGAGGGTGAACCACACATGTGAACTCGCTACTGCCTTGCTGCTCTCAAACTAAATGGCTAAATTCTTGGTCCCTTCTTCTCAGCGGTAGGTACTAACTTGTGCCTGCCTTCACTAAGCACTTGCTAGTTTTCTGAAACTTCTGGGAATTGAAAATCTTTTAAATATCCAGCTAGGTCAACATAAAGATTAATTCATACTAATAGCTATATTAAAGTAATATTGCCCTCTTTTCAATTGGTTTATTTTCTGTTAATAATAAATTCACAACATGCTACATACCATGAAAAAAGAAGATACCTTTTTCCTGGTCTAAATGAAACTAAGCCAATTTTATTACATTTAGATATATTTTCTTCCTTTTTTTTGAAAAACACCCACCCTTTTACCAAGCATGTCTTCAAAATTCCTTCTTTTTGTTGAAATAAAACATTTTGTAAAATCAGAAAGTTGCGCATCCGTTTAATGTAACTGACATGGTCATGAAACCCAGGTCTTTTATTTATCCTTGGGATAATGCAGAGGTAATGAAAGCAGAATTGAACCTAAGAGGGTTTTTGTTTCAATTATAAAACAATGTGGGTAAGAGACTTGGATTTGACAGGAAGAGAAGAAAGGAAATACTGTGTTCATGCCTTCAATCAGCTTTATTAGATCCTTAAAGGGGAAATTATGTGAAAGACAGAAGAAGAAAACAACAAACTAAGCAAGATCCCAATTTCAGTATAATTTGGAGAAAATAACTGATTTAGGTTGGTCATCTTGCCAGGGTGGATGACTCAAGGCTTCCAAACAAGAAATGGAAACCAGAAGGATAGCGAAAGCCTGCAAGAACAAATTGAGAAGATATGATTGACTGTAATGTTTCAAAATCAACTGCTGCAAAGATGAGTTTGGGCTGTTGCCCAGAATACAATTGAATGGTGATGTTCATTTAGACCCTTAATGCTGAAACAAAATAAGATGTAGCTGTGTTTCTGTTAGAGGTTTACTTGTTCTTTCCAGTGTCCCTAGCTAGGGATATGATGTCACGTCCTCTCTCTTCTATCATACACTGCAGTGATTGCTGCTGCTGTTCCCTAATTTTTCTGAACACCAGTTTTCTGAAAGGCTTGAATCCAAGTGATAGTGTCTTTCAAATGTGAAATGTCATCACCATTCATTAGCTGACTTTGAAAAATGTTATACACCATGTGCAAGTAGGCTAACTCAATGTTATTACCAAGGAAAAAAGTATAAGATCACTGTGTGTGTATGTACTTTCTGACTGACAAACGTTCAGGTTTTTGTTACTATCATGCTAGTTTTTTAAAATTAAGCAAATAGCTCATTCTGCAAATATTTTGAAAAATAGTATCTTTAATGGGCACAGTTTGTAAAGCATTATTTGGAAAAGTTGAGGGCGGCTGCTTGTCCTCCACCTCAGGCACAGAAGGTTCTAAAAGAGACTACTCTTTATGCAAAAAAATAGTCAGTTGACAATAGGCAGTGATGAGATGGGCTTGTCTTCTACTTCCTCCTTTCCTTTATTCCTTTCATCTCACTGGCTGTGCTTGCTAACCTTTTTTCTGTTTCTATTTCAAATGAGGAAGAAAAAAAAAACCCTAAACCACAGTTCATAATTAAATACTGAGCTAGTTCTTACCATGTTTACTGAATTACATATTGCATATATGGATGTATATCCTCAAAGTTTTCATGTGTTTTTAGATTTCTAAACTTAATGTGTTCCATAGGAATAGACATTAACTCCTTCCTGTCTGTTTTTCATGGTGAGATTTGCCTCTACAGAGGAAAGGAGGAGTAAAGCAGTGAAGCCCAGTTACAGATCCCTTAAAATTTTAGGTATTCATAGAGCCATAAATATGAGCTCTGCAGATCCTCCTGGTTCACAGTAGAGATTCCTCCAGCAAAAAATCTTCAGTGTTGACCTTGCAGCTGCAATAAGCAGATCAGCTTGACATGACATGCTCACTGATAGCTTTGCACAGATATCTTTGCCACAGGGCAGCTGACCTTGTAAAGAGGGCTTTAAACCAGGTACCACAAGGGAGGGAGAGAGTTACTGCAGCTCTGAGAGAGCAATGGACAGGCTGACAAGCAAAGCGCCTGGGGTGATGTGAACAACCAGGAACACTAGGTGAACAAAACAAGGCTTAAGTGGCATCACCTCGTGTAAGTGAGAAAGTCTCTCTGAAGTGGAATTAGAGATGTGTGTGCAGCTGCAGGCGTAGGATCTTGTTGGGGCCTCAGAGATGCACTGGGCGGCTTGCGCAACTGGAGTGCTGCAAGGGAGGGATACGGACTCTTTAGGAAGGACAGGCCAGGAAGACAAGGAGTGGGGGTTGCCCTTTACCGGGAGAGCAGCTGGAGTGCATGGAGCTCTGCCTGAGGGTGAATGATGAGAGCTTATGGGTAAGTATTAAAGAGCAGACCAATACTAGTGACTTTGTAGTGGATGTCTACTATGGGCTGCCTGACCAGGAAGAACAAGCTGTTGAGGCCCTCTACAGACAGGTAGAAGAAGCCTCGCGTTTGCTGACCCTGATCCTCATGGGGACTTCAACCACCTTGATGAATCCTGGAGGGACAACACAGCAAGGCATAAGCAATCCAGAAGGTTACTGGAGGGCATTAATGATAAATTCTTGACACAAGTGAAAGAGGAACCAATGAGGAGAGGTGCTTTGCTGGACCTCATACTCACAAATGAGGAAGGCCTCATTGGGGATGTGAAGGTTGAAGGGAGCCTTGGTTGTTGTGACCATGAGATGGTAGAGTTCAGGGTCCTGCAAAGAGGGAGCAGGGCAACGAGCAAGATCACAACCCTGTACTTCAGAACAGACTGTGGCCTCTTCAGGGATCTGTTCGGAAAAGTCCCATGGTATAAATTTCTGAAGGGAACAGGGACCCAGGAAACCTGGATAGTATTCAAGGATCACCTCCACTCAAGAGAAGTCCATCCTAACATGCAGGAAGTCAGGCAAAAATGCCAAAAGGCCTGTGTGGTTGAGCAAGGAGCTCCTGGCAAAACTCAAACATAAAAAGGGAGTATACAGAAGGTGGAAGCAGGGGCAGGTAATGTGGGAGGAGTATAGAGACAGTTTGAGCATAAAGAGACATGGTTAGGAAAGCCAAAGCCCACTTGGAGTTGAATTTGGTGAGGGATGACAAGAGCAACAAGAAGTGCTTCTATAAGTATCTAGAGTGGTGAAAGGAAGACTAGGGAAAATGTGGCACTGCTGCTGAATGGGGCAAAGGCCCTGGTGACACAGGACATGGAAAACACTGAAATACTGAATGCCTTCTTTGCCTCAGTTTTTAGTAGCAAGACCAGCCTTCAGAAATCTAAAGCTCTGGAGAGAGGGGAAAGGTCTGGCATAAGGAAGACTTACCCATGGTGGAAGTGGGTCAGGTTAGAGAATACTTAAGCAAACCTGACATACTTAAGACCATGAGCTCTGATGGGATGCACCCACAAGTGCTGAGGGAGCTAGCTGATATTGTTGCAAGGTCACTCTCAATTATCTTTAAATGATCATGGCAACTAGGAGAGGTGCCTGGGGACTGGAGGAAAGCAAATGTCACTCCTATCTTCAAAAAGGGCAAGGAGGAGGATCCAGAGAACTACAGGCTGGTCGGCCTCACCTTGATCCCTGGGAAGGTGATGAAGCAACTAATCCTGGAAACCATTTCCAGGCACATGAAGGACAAGGCAACAACTGGGAGCCATCAGCATGGATTCACAAAGGGGAAGTCGTGTTTGACCAACCTGATAACCTTCTATGGTGAAATGACTGGCTTGGTATGAGGGAAGAGCAGTGGACGTTGCCTACCTAGACTTCAGTAAGGCTTTTGACACTGTCTCCCATAAGATAGTCATAGAGAAGCTATTGAAGTATGAACTGGATGAACAAACAGTGAGGTAGATTGAAAACTGGCTGAATGGCCAGGCCCAGAGGGTGGTGATCAGTGGTACGAAGTCTAGCTGGAGGCCAGTAACTAGCAGCGTACCCCAGCAGTCAATACTGGATCCAACTTTGTTCAACATCTTCATTAATGATCTGAATGATGGGGCAAAGTGTACCCTCAGCAAGTTTGCTGGTGATACAAGACTGGGAGGAGTGGATGATGTACCAGAGGGGTGTACTGCCATTCAGATGGACTTTGACACGCTGGAGAAATGGTCTGACAGCAACTTCATGAAGATCAACAAGGGGAAGTGTGAAGTCCTGCACCTGGGGAGGAACAACCCCATGTACCAGTATTATACTGGGAGCCAACCAGCTGAAAAGCAGATTCGCAGAAAAGGACCTGGGGTCCTCATTGACACCAAGTTAAACATAAGCCAGCAATGTGCCCTGCAACCAAAAGGGCTACTGGTGTCCTGGGCTGCGCTAGGAGGATTGTTGCCAGCAGGTTGAGGAAGAGGATCTTTCCCCTCTACTCAGCACTGGTGAGGCCACACCTAGAGTGCTGGGTCCAGTTCTGGGCTCCCAAGTACAAGAGAAACGTGGGCATACTGCCAGCGAAGGCCACCAAGATGATGAAGAGACTGGAGCATCTTTCATATGAGGAAAGACTGAGAGAGCTGAGACTGCTCTGCCTGGAGGAGAGAAGGCTCAGGGGGATCTCATCAATGTGCACAAATGCCTAAAGGAAGGGTGCAAAGAGGATGGAGCCAAGCTCTTTTCAGTGGTGCCCAAACCGAAACACAAGGGGGTCTGTGTGAACATCAGGAAACACTTTTTTATTGTGAAGATGACCAAGCACTTGCACAGGTTGCCCAGGGAGATTGTGGAGTCTCCATCCTTGGAGATATTCAGAAGCTGTCTGGAAGTAGTCCTGGGCAACCGGGTCTAGATGGCCCTGCTTGAGCAGGGGTTTAGACCAGATGATCTCCAGAAGTCCCTTCCATCCTCAACCTTTCTGTGATTCAGGAGCAATGGATAATTGCTTTTCATATTTTCATTTCTTATTTCTCTATAATTTTCAAACAGTCCACTACCTGGTCTGCTGATCATCTGAATTGCTGGTATTTCAACACCAAGCTGTGATAGAATGGTGGATTACACTTCAGAAGTAATTACGTGCCTCACAAGATTGCTGAGATGGCAGCTCTGTTGCTCAAATTCCTGGTATATCCTTTCCTTCCACATTCTCTCTGAAAATTTTTCCCTGAGATCCTCAGAGACCATGGGAATGTTACAAGGTTTATATATTCAATAGCTGCATACAACTGAGTATACAAGAAGGCAACCTGGGAAAGCAATGTGTACTGCTGTGCAAAACTAGGTAATGCTGCTGTGGGTTTTTAGAACTGAATTGTTGCTTTACACTGCATATTTCTCTGCTTATGCATCTCTTATTAATGAGAAAATCTGGACCAAGTTTGGGTCTCACTTTTTTTGCAGTTGGAGCTACACCTGTGAGTAGAGCAGTGGAGTACTTTTCATTTTGCGATTCCAATCATGCCAGAGTACGAGAAATTCCAAACAGGATGCTTGTTGTAGATACGCTTACAGTGTTTTAGATTGAGCTGAAAGGAAGAAAGTGTTTATAGGGATCTATGTTCTTGCAGCTGATCCTACTTGGACCTCAGTTTCAGTTTGAACTTATATTAAACTGTATGAATCACATGCTTAACGTTCAACATTTCAATAGCTTGCTGAATCAGCAAGAATATACTCCGAATATGTATGAACTGTTAAAGGCTAAGACTGGATACAGTATATCTATGTTGTTATATCCATATCTATAGATATCTACAGTTATATCCATATCTATGTGGATAAATATAAATATATATGTGTGTATATTTATGTTTGGAAAGTGAGACTTTGGGGAAATTCAAACATCTGACAAACTCATCTGAATCCCTGAAATCTCCTACCCAAGGACTTTCAGTGTTTTGTCATGAAAACATCATTGTATAAAATGCTCAAAGTTTTCTTTTATCATGGGCTGGAATTCATAACTTGTTTACTGCAGAGGAAGGATAAGCAATACCGCACTCTGGAGCATCTTACAAAGCCTGAATTATTTTACTTATATTGGAGCAGCTTAAGAAGAGAACTCCAGAGAAGCATTAGAAGAGGGGGTGGAAAAGATGGTATAGCATTTGTGGTATTTTACATTCACATGGAGAATATTAATTTAATTGTTTTCCTTTGACATGCATAGGATAACTATAGGAGAATCTGTTGATGTGATGACTCTTCTACACCCTGCAAATATATTTCAAGTAATAGGCTGTTTTAGAAAGGTGAATCACCACCTTTCAACATAGCCACCTTTCAACATTTTAAAAAGACACAAATGCTTTGCTTTAAGAAGTGATTTCTTCTGTAGGCAGAATCCTCTTACAGTCCTGAAAGAAGTGTGTAAACTCTGAAGATGGATAAGTTGTAAGATATACCCTTGTTGGCTGGCAAGGTAGCTTCTTGCTGATTGCATTAAATGCCTTTCTGAACTGTCCCCATGTACTGTCTAGGCTAATGTGGAGACCTAGCAGATGAGAATTATGTCTACTTTTACCTCACCTGGGGATTTTGAGAACTACCTGTCATTCAAAGCATTCCCAAGACCCAGCGTTATGCATCTACATAGGCCTTGTAAGAAGAGCTCAAGCTGCCTGCAAATGCCGTGTGTGGTTGTAGCAGGCTATATATAAAATTTACATGATGCAAAGCAAAGCATGGCAACAGGGGGATCTTTGTCTTCAGGCCAACTCCAAAAGTCAGCAGCTATTGTAAACTCCTTAGGTGTTTATGGAGCCAGGCAAGAAAGGGGCAAAGACCTGAAGGAGTACAGTGGCAAGACATTGCCCAAATGTTTTTTCCAAGATGAAATATATACATTCTGTTATGGCTTTGTGAATAGCTAACTTGTCTTAATAACTAAGTTGTCAAAAAAAAAACTTCACCTATTTTGAGGCATATTTAAAAACAAACTTTAAAAGTTGTCTTAACTTAGCATCTGAAGATAAGCATGCAGGTTTTTTGTATGCAACTTGCTGAAGTCACAGTTTTTTCCAAATCTGTATTTTGTGGCTTCAATTTTTAATATTATCATTGCTATGTCAAGAAAATTAAAACAATGGAATAATACTTCCTTTTCATTGTCAAAACTGTTCCTCTTCCTTTAAATACAATTTCTTGTCTACTTAGAAAAAATTGATTGAATTTTTACTTATTCATTGCTGATTTTTTTATATCATCTCACCAGCATGTAACAGAATTGGTAGCACATTAGTTACTTAGCAAGTAAGAAAAGCATGTAATTATTTGTCTGTATGCTTGGAAATGCTGAAAGGCTTTACTCAAAAGTGAAAATCAAATTGGCAGTATGGTAATATGTTGTTTATGCATATAATATTTTTTTTTCTTCAATAGATTGCTTGGCTTCTACAAAGGAATATTTCCTCCCATCTTGGCTGAGACACCCAAAAGGGCAGTGAAGGTAAAAACCCCATACTTCCTCTTTTAAAAATATGAGTAGGGACAGTGGGAGCTGTAAAACATTTTATTTCTCCCCAATTAATTGACATTAGAATCTTAAACTTATTTGGCATATTAATCCTCTGCTTTCTATTAGGAAGAAACTTTCCTGTTGATAGCACAATAAAAACTGCTTGATTAAGAAGTGTAGGATAAGGCTTTTAAATGCTAGGCTATTTTTGACCTGTATATATAATGTTACTGAAAAATAAATTACAATTAGTTTATATAATCCAAATTATATAAATATTATATTTTAGCCTCATAATTACCTCTGCTTTAGACATTTTGTTTTACTGAAAATGCCTAGCAACTTGCAAAACAACTAAGCATAGCTTAATAAATTAACACAAGAAGCCATTAAAGCCACTCCTAGTAAGTACTTACTCAGTAACTTGAAGTAGTATATCTGTAGGCTTGAAGTGCTGCCCAGAGTTTCCTTGCACTCCAAAGAGCTCTCTACTCCATACTCTCATTTTTTTACAGATTGAACATAGTAATGGTTCCAGCTCTTCATTATGCAAAGAAAGTTTTACTCCAGCTCTCTTACAGTTTAAATAGATTCTAGCCTATTAAAGTGTATTTGCTGTCAAATGTTGATCTAATTTTCTTTTATTATCCTTTATGCTGATTTGTAGAGCATTATTTTAGTAACATTCCTAAGAAAAATACATCAATACATCAATTTTTTCAGTTGTCATGCAACCTTTTTAATTAAAACCCAGTAATTAAGCACCTCATCTTAAACTTATAAATCTAGCAAAGCATCCATTATGTTACGAGCAAACATTTCTTTGTCTTTTACTTCAGAACTTTGAAGTTTCCCGTAGTTGCACCAAATGTGTCTAAAAGCAGTAATTATACAGAATGCCTTGATTTTCCTTTCTTTCTTTTTTTTGTTTCTTTCTAAAAAGGCTGCATATGATTCTGATCCTTAGTCTGCAATTAATCACTCACATTCCAGTTCCTTTACAGAGGAATAATATTTGTATAAAGTGACAGGATGTGACCTTGTAACAGAATCCTAAAGGAGTTCTGGTAATGTCATCTTCTTGTTTCCATTGGCATTTTAGATGCAAATGACATATGTCACCTATCTCAAAATTATTTAATACAACTAAGAAAACTAAAGTTCTATGCAAAGTGGCAGTGAAAAATAGGTGGATGATATTTAGATCTGTAGTAACTCATTTTCTTTGGACTGTGATGTTTCCTCTGCCTCTCCATTTCATTTCATTTGAAACAGGTCAAAGTCAATCTGATCATGCGTTTTACATTCCAGCATATATTTAGTTAAAATACAAACCCAGGTTTGATTTCTTTCCTACCATGCTGAGTAATTTGAAAATCTTGAGTCACTTTCTCTTACTCAAATTGATTAAATTGGCTTAAACCCCATGATATTCATGATATTGAAGAATCATAGGAAGATTTAAGTTGGGAGGGATGTCTGGAGGTCATCTGGTGAGACTCCTGCTCAAAGCAGGGCTGACTTCATGGTTAGATCGGGTTGCTCAGATGCCTTGTCTAGTCGGGTTCTGAAAATCTTCAAGTATGGAGACTGCAGCCTCTCTGCGCTCCTGCTCCAGTGCTTCATTGCTTTCACTGTGAAGAATTTTGCCTTATATTCCAGCCAGATTCCTCTGTTGCAACTTCTGCCTATTGCCTCTTGTGCTTCTGTGCTCTGAGAAAGTCTGACTTTGTCTTCTGTATAACCTTTAGATAGTGGAAGACAGGAATTATATCCCCTTAGCCTTCTCATTTCCAGGCTAAACAGACTCAGTTCTCTTAGCCTCTTGTTGTACATCATAAGCTCACAGCTCCTTAAATGTCTTTCTGGTGCTCCCTTAGCAGGATGCTTTCTACCTAATTCTTGGGCATTTACTTGAGGGCTCAGTAGTGTTTCTGCAACCATGAGAATCAGGTTAAAATGCT
The DNA here is from genome assembly GCA_026212715.1 of Elanus axillaris. Classification (NCBI taxonomy): domain Eukaryota; kingdom Metazoa; phylum Chordata; class Aves; order Accipitriformes; family Accipitridae; genus Elanus; species Elanus axillaris. Next base: position 4,957,341 of record JANZLQ010000032.1, read on the forward strand.
AAATGTTTTTTAATTAAATCATTGAATTATTTAATCCTTTACACTATTCCTTTAAATTTTGTGCTGTTCCTAGGACACCGGGAAGACTTTAAGTTGCCTTGAGACATCAGCTATACTCTACATTAGAAGAATTCAGTGACAGAATAGGGCAGGACAGTAATGTCCTTGTAAGAACCTGAACACTGAAGCAATTCAATGGGAGATGTTATATGCCAGCACAATTTCTAACATCCAAAGTGAAATTTGTACCCATGCTTTGACCCGAAGAGAATCCAGCTTGTCTCAAATTTCCACTAACCTTATTTGGATATGACCCCAATGGAAAAGTCACTGCTTCCTTTGGCTTACTCTCCACCTTTTATTCTTCTAATAGTTTTCCTCATTTTAATAGGCCCCAAGGTGTCCCTTGTCCGCTCCCAAAGTGACTAGTGAGATTTAGAGGAAGACTATGCCCATGCCTATGGTTTTGAGACTTGAGAAAGCACAAAAGGTAGAGAGGCAATTTCTAGGTTCCAGCAGCCTTGGTTTGTGTTTGTAATGAACTTTTTTGAAAAGTTCTAGTTATAATGTCTTTTATATCTCATAAAAGTGTATAGAGAATGGACAAGGGAGATTTTGTACTAAGAAGGAATGTACTTGTGCTACTGGAATTTTGTATTTATCTGGTGTGGATATTTGCAAATAAAAATAAAACTGCTAAAATGAAGTTATTTAGCCCCAGTTATTCAGCTAAGTGTTGAAGATACAGCTTCACTTTTAGTGAACTACATTCTCATGTCTGTCTTGCTATTTCTTTTTTTCTCTCTCTTTATTTCCCTTCTAAAAAGAAAGCTGGTATTTCTGGAAGATGAAAAGTCAAAGTTTATAACTTTATGTTAGATTGAACTTGGAGGAAAGAAGTGATGATGCCAATACAATGGTTAACAGATGAACTTTTGGGGCAAATTTATATTGTTCATGTGTTCCCAGACATCTTGTTTCAAGCATATATTTTTACCTTAGAGTTATTGAGACATCTGGTAAGTACTTTGGCTATTTTCTATGTAACTTGAATTAAATTGTATCTTTGCCAGATGGACAATATTGGTTATTATATACACAAAAGCATGTTTTAAATACATTTATTCTGAGATTTCTTTTTGCACAAAGCTATTAACTTAAAAAGAAAAAGACTAATTATGCTGTGTTTTTAAAAAATATTTTGGGTGGATGTACACGTAAATCCATATGATATAGCTAGATACTTTTTGGCAAAATTGTATGTATACTGGCCACACTAGTATACCCAGCAACATTTATATTGAGTTTTATTGCTATTGATTTATTTTCTTTTAAAAAATGATCTAAAGCATAGTTACTATTAAGTAGTTATTTTATTTATGACTCTAGGAAACTATTGATTTTTAAGGTAACATTTTTAAGACCAAAAAATTGCTAGGTAATGTATTTCTGCCTTTATTACCACTGTTTTACAGATCTGTAACACTATGGAAAACATTAAGGAATACCAGAAATTCCATTAAAGGTTAGGAGGGTAACAATGAGTAGAAAGATGCTGGAGAGAGAATAAAGCAAACTTTATCACAGTAAGAAGTTAATTTAGTTCAGTGAAGTAACTCACTCAACCACAATTGACACTTTCTCAGAGACTTCCTTTTACCTATAAAATATCTTCAGATATTCAAAAAGATAGGCCTACAGTCTCAGTAACACTTCTATCTTTTCTGACTATTGGCAAGGCCAGTACAACAATTTTAGACATATTTGCAAGATGTTTGCAAGATTAGCATTCAATCTGTATACTATTTGGAGGGAAGTTAAAATCTGGGCTGCAATTCTAGGACCTTTCTGCAAAATGAGATAATAATCCCCACTGAGGATAAAAAAAAAAAAGTATCTACCCACTGGCCAGAGTATCAGTCCTTCAGTTTTCAGAATTTAACACCCTAATTTTTCATTATGTATACATATTGCCTCCTGCTTTAAATATAGTGGCATTATTAACACATTAACACTCAGTTCTCTGATGGTTTTGGTGTGATTCCAGTGACTTTTCATTTGAAGCAGGTCTTGATTGAAAAATGTTATTGACTTTGCCATAGAACAGGGTTCTAAACAAGTTAAAATGACAATGTGGTGCTTATTACTCATGTTCCTGTACACATGGTTTATGGAAAAACTGGTTTGTTCTGATAAGTCTCTGGTAACTGAGCCCTGAGGGACTGAGCTTGTCTTCTTTGGCTGAGACCCAGCACAGGTCACCCAGTCTTTCTGTTTTGTCTGAAAAACTCTATTCCCTTATGTTTCTTGACAATCCCCACATATCTGTTGACCTCATTTCCCATTGCCTTCCTCTTGTGGTGAAACAGTTTGATTGCCACATGCATGGGCAGGTGCTACGCAGAAGGATCACAGCCTCATGTGTGGGAGCAAAATGCACAGACTTTCAGAGGATCCCACCTTCATTTGAATCAGCTTGCTCTAAACTAATCAAGTGTTACAGGTCAACTTTGGAAAGTAGCCAGGAAAGTCAGAGGTTCTAGTTATTTACTTTTGCTATACAGGGATGTGACAGCTCTTGCTCTAGCAGACAACCACATGTGTTGATGCTTTCTTGGTGAAGCTGTGAACAGGTTTTTATTGTTCAGTCCCATAATACAAGATGTGCTATGTAAAAGCCACTTTCTTTTTGCATGCAAAGGCGTGAATAATTCTTGGACAGATTACAGGACTCAGAAATAGCGAGCTGTAGTTACGGGCATTGTATTGTTACATGTGTGAAAATTATATAGAGTAACACCTCCAATATCTTTGGTTTTACCTGGAGTTCAGATATCTACTCTTTCTAACCAACAAGATTTTCTGCTGTCCTCATTCCTCATGCTAGAAGATCATTTTCACTGCCTTCAGAACTGTCTTATGTGGCATCAGCCTGAAGTGCTTTTTCAGTGGCTTCCGCAACATATTTGCAGAATATAATTTTGAAACAATATGGGTTTGGAGGAGATTTGCTGTACACGGAAGCACTGGACTAAAAAGAATCTCTTAGGTCAGAAAGTCTAGTCCCCTGCTCTTCTCTAATCTCCCTCATAAACTTATCAAACTCTCCCTTACAAATGATTTTTCCCCTATTGTTCTTATTGGAAGACTACTCCAGACCCCACTCCTTTGGTTGTAAGAAAGCTTCATCAGATCTCAATACACATTCTATTTATAAGTAGTGTTTACTTTTATACTCAATTACTTTATGTTACATATCTTTCCTTTCCTTGTTTTTCATTCTCTTGCAGCCCCTCTTTTGCTAGACTAAACAAGGCAAGCATTTACTCTCCTTCAGTCTTCATTCTTAAAAAAATCTTTTAAGCTCTCCTTATGGTCCTGGTAACCCTGTTTTGAATATGCTATAGTTTGAGTTCACCTTTTTTTCAACAAAGGTGGCTGGGATTTTGTGCTGTATTTCAGAGGGCATCTTACCAATTATTTGTAAAATGTCACAAATACCCTTTCTTTAGAGTATACCTTGACTGATGCATCTTGGACTTTGTGTCCACAGACAAGAAAATAGGCAGTGAAATTCTGTCTGCCTATGTCAATGGGAAGCTTCTTACTGACTTCAGGTCAGGGTTATTCTCAACACTCTTCTTAGAAGAACAATCCATTAATTTATTCTGCTTTGATTTTTAGAAGATTTCACAAAAGGTATTCTGAAAATGAATGGATTTGGGTGGCAAGAAATGTTAGGTGGCAAAGCAAACCATTTATGAATGGTTGCCTTTCTCCATGGTGGTGCACATGAAACTGAGCTTCTCATTTCTTTCTTGAAGTTCAACCACCCAAGAGTACAGCTTTCAAAACTCAACCTCTAAGGAATTGCAGATGCTCAGATTTTCTGAGCACCACTGACTGAAAGCATACAACTGGGTGAAAGATTTATTTGTAAAGAGCAAAAACAAAAAGAAATGTGTCTGTTGACAGTAAAATATTAAAAAATCTACAGACTTTCCATCTTCAAAATCTGCAATTACATCTCTGATGAGAAGTAGACTAGTATCTGAGAAATGTGAAAGTGATTGCAGTATATTATATTAAAGATGTGAGGGTGATTTCTTGGGAGAAATAATAGCATCTGCTACTACATTTATAGCAGAATATGAAAGTTCAACGCTAGAGGAAAAGTTTATAAATTAAAAACACAAACTATGTGTTGCAAGTGAACTCTACATAAAACATTCCTTTATTGCACTTATGCTGCTATTATGCATGACACTAATAAAATCAGTTCTGAAGCCTAGTTGTCTACTATTGCACATCTAACACTGCTACAGAGAGTATGAAACAAAAGTGACTTATGTTTATTTTGCAGAACTGCACACAGATACTATATGAGGTAGTGAAGCTCCATTGTAGTTTGGTTTTACTCATTTGCATAAGTAACTCATAATTTTTTCAATGCAATTTCAGTCTAACTTTTATTTACAGTTTTTCACCTTCGAACAATACAAGAAGCTACTAGGATATGCATCATTACCGCCAGGACTGGTATGTATAGATACAGAACTTCGTGTTCTAATTTAATACGTGTATACTGAACACTCCCATCCATTTCCACCCATAGAAGGAGCCCAAAGTTAAAGGGACCAACAGTTTTTCAGAACAGACTTGTCCCTTGAAAACATTTATAACAGAATTTATCAAAATGATAGCTACATTTTAATATCAAATGTCTTCACAATAATTCCCTACAATGTCATAACATTTGCTAACATAGATAGCGACAGTCACCATGAAGAAGTCTGTATGCAGCTTGTCATTCTTCATTCTTGCGAAGTAACAAAAAAAAGTCAAACATTATCAATATTTATTTATTCATGTGATAGTGACTAGTTTGATACCTCAACCTCAAAGTGCTATTCTGCAAAGGACAGTGCAACTATTACAAAAATGCAGACCTCAGTCTTATTCTAAAGATATAGTAGAAACAAAATATTTATAAGAAACTGCTATCTCCTTTGAAATCGATGGCAAAACTCTCTTATACGTCAGTGGAGTTAGGGAGTTAGGATTTCATCTCAAGAACATAACTGTTTTAAAAACAAATACATGACATACATATACACAAAAATGTTTTAATGCTAAGATGTAGCTTGCATGTGTCATCTACATTCTCATATATATAACTTAATTCTGCTATTGTACCATTTGGAATAAAATACTTTTTATAAGAATTAGTGCTTTCTGTGGTGTAAGAATGTAAATAATAGTAAATATCTGTTTTTCACAATAATGACATCATAACTGTAGGAAATAATTGATATTTCCATGGTTACACTGTAAAGGTTTTGGTTATTTCAGGTGTCTTTCAAACAGCATTGCTTCCATTTACATCTGCCTTCCATTGCAGTAAGTGAATGGTCATGGGATCATATTAACTAGTTTAAAGCAATTTTCCTCTTCACCTTAATTATTCCACTGACCCCATAGTTGTTTACAGTATCTCCTATTTTATCTTTTATTTTTCAGCAGGCTCTTCTCATCCTTAAATGTAAATAGAGAGGCTGATATTTGTTCTCTAGCAAGTGCTAAAAACAGGGTTTAAGGTTCCATGGCACCCCAGCACTTTTTTGGCAAGAAAATATGCTGGAAACTGGTAAACATGCAATAGCTGACCAAAAGCTGCTCTGATTCATATAGCAGATGCAGCAACTATCAGACAACCTTGACATTTTTGGTGCAGTACTGTTACCATAGAGGCATTTTTACCCCTAAGATAGCCATAGTAGTGAGGGAAAAAGAATGAGAGAGATTCTGGTCTAAACTGGGCAGAATGCTTCTAAGTGCCTCAACAGACCTCATATCAAGACAACATTTATTGTTAAGAGAGATGCATACATTAGCACCATCCTCCTGCCAGCTTCAGTCTCATGGTTGATGATGAAAGGGATAGGTTATGTTTCCACCTCATATTGGAAAAACAGATTTGTTGGTAACACAGTCTTCTCCGAAGGCTGGAGCTTGCCATTACCCTTCTAACTTACCATTCTTCTCTTTCTTGAGCTCTCAAGAGTCCCTGCTCAAATCCCTCTGTATTGAGTAAGTTTCTTCTCACTATTATTTTTCCTTACCATTGGTTTCCTTGAATTTCAGCAAATGTACTCAGTATGTTGCATGTTGGTCCTGGGACTCTTTTCAGCCCCTAGAAAGTTTGGAGGTGTTAAAAGGAGGCAATAAATGTGTAAAGTGATCTCTAAAATTAACCCTTTGAATTTTCTCAATTGACCTAAATATTTCACTCTTATTTTTCTGTTACAAACAAATTAAGGTATTTTTAAATGCTGTGTTGTGATGGAAAGCAAAGCAGTGAATATCTCCATATCTATAGCTGTAATGTACCATCAGCTTCTAAGTAAATGGAGTTAATTCATCTTTGCAGTGATTATTGACATTTTCATGCGTGCCACTCATTCCCATATAAACTTTTCCAGGACTGATATTTACTTAGGAGAACTTTTCTTCCACTCATGCAATTTCTTTAAGTACTGTGCTATTTTAATTTCTTACATTTCTTTTATTTTTAAGTTAATGTTAGTGTTATATGCTTCATGCTCAGTGCAGAGTTCTTGTTTTTTCCAGTGCTGCATAACTGCATTATATTTTTTTTATTTATACTCCACCCAAAGATAACATGAGAGCATTCTTTTTCCATGTTTTTGTAATAAATTGGTACCACAATTTTTCTTCCAGCTGAAAAGAGAATTCATTGATAGTGCTATGACATTTTATTTTGTATTTTTTGGAATGTGTCATATTGTCTTCGTGAACTGTCAGCATCTAATCAAGGGCTAAAGTTGTTTAGTAATAGAATACTTCTGTATTAC
>JANZLQ010000032.1:4964315-4979315 GCA_026212715.1 Elanus axillaris
CCACAATTTTTCTTCCAGCTGAAAAGAGAATTCATTGATAGTGCTATGACATTTTATTTTGTATTTTTTGGAATGTGGTTTATGGCTATTGTCATATTGTCTTCGTGAACTGTCAGCATCTAATCAAGGGCTAAAGTTGTTTAGTAATAGAATACTTCTGTATTACTGTAATCTCGCAGTTTGCATTGTAAGATTAAGTTTCATAAACTGAAGTATGGGAAATTTTACCTCTTAATTTTTCACTTCAATTTTAACTGTCCTAGGCTTTTGCAGTTGCTGGCTTGGGGTCTGGATTGACAGAAGCAGTTGTGGTTAACCCTTTTGAAGTAGTAAAGGTTACCTTACAGACAAATCGGAATGCCTTCACAGAGGTATGAGAATTGCTCCGTTCTTCTTTTCCTGCTTCATTAGGCATAATGCACTTCAAAGTTCATATTCAGAGCAGAATGTCTATGATATATTGAGTTGATGCAAATGATTTTCCCATAAGCTTAATAGAAGTGGAAAAAGAGGGAAGAGACTCAATGTCTGCCAGATATGCAGAGTTGCATACAGTATTGTCAGTAGTGTCAGCATTGTAAACAGTAGTGTCAACATTGTCCATTGTAAATATTCTGTGCCTGAAGTACACCTTCATCCCTCCAGAGCAGCCAGAAGCCCAGCACCGTGAGGAACTATAATAATCCAGAAGTACAAACCTGAGCCCCTTGTACACAGCACATTTCCCCCAGCAGGCTCCAGGCTTCAAGTGAGCACAAAAGGTTAGCGTAAAACACCATGGCCCCATGCCCTAGCCAGGGTCCAGCTGGTGTGTTTTATGTTAAAAATGTAGCTGGTAGATTTCAGAGTCTTGGATGAAATTGTTTATAAGTCTTCACATTTATAAGGACAAACCGGGAAATAGTTAGATAATAAAGTGTGCCGATAATTTAAATTCCTGTTTCACTTCAGAGTTTTATTATTCAAATATTGTTTCATTCAAAGAAGTCAGTGTGCAAAACTGTCTTCGTCCACGGTTCTACTGCTGAAAGGGGGAAAAGATTAAACTGGAAAACAGTGATTCATCAAAATCAAGTGTTCCCAGGAATGCACCAGCTTAAATTAATTTTAATGTAGAAAGTGATCCAGGCTAAAGTGAAGGAAGGCAGTCACAGTTCCTTCTTTCTTTCCTTAGTGAAGAGTAACAATTGTCAAATCAGCTCTTTCAAAATTTTTTGAGAAATCAGCTGTACCATCATAGAAGTGCCAAATCACATAAGCATGGCATGAAAAGGTTGGCTGAATCCCTGGTGAGGCATGCTTTTTTGCATATTCTACTATTAAGTTTTGACTGAGTTAATACTTGCATGCCTTCTGCACATCACACTCATCTGCACAAATTGAACCCTTTTGGAGGATGGACAGTAAAGAGATTTATCACCTGGCCATTTATATAAGCTGTTTGGGCCAAACTCCTCAGGTACATTCTGGCAAAATATTGCCACCAATTTCCAAATGTCATAGGCTAGCCGGTAACTACTCCGTAACTCAGCCAGAGAAGCATTCTCTTCTGGAATAAATTTTAAACCATTTGGTAAATTTGTGTTCGATTCTCAATGCATCTCTTTCACAAAAGAGATGTTTGGTTGCTTGAAGTCTCCGGCCTAGACATTTTTTAACCAAGGGCAGCAAAGCCACTGAAACAGAAAGCTAATACAGTACAGGAGTAAAAAGGTTAAGATCCTGGAAGGAGAGAGACTGAAAATGGGAGAAAGCAATGTGTGAGAGGATCTTTTTCTCAGGAAGGTGATATGAAAACATTATGGATCTTTCTGCCTCACAGCTGCGAACATACAATTAACCTATCTTAACAAAAGTTCTGGGTTTGGGTGTAAATACACCAGTATTATATTTTGAGCCAACTAGTTCCTGTAAAGTTGCAAGAGACCAATATATCTTATTGCTTCACACATTTTAATTTTTTCCCTATTGCAAACTTTATAACAAAGTCTGAGGTATTTTAGTTAGTAAATTTTACACATTTGTTTACTTTAATTACAGCATCCCTTCCTTGGTGACCTTCAGAATACTCCAATAATCACAGTGTAGCTGTTCAAAAGCATTCTGAGTTGTTCTGGTTTAGGCAAATACTCTTTAATTTAAATGCAAATTTTCACAAAATCCAAATAATAGTATATTATCATACAAATAAAATTGTAAAAGAAGGCTATTGGGACTCCACTAGGAACCTAGTTTACACCTAAAATATAAATAAAAGCGTCTATTTACCCTAATGAAGAAATCCAAGGGACTGAAGTTCTTAAATCACAAAGATGGTTAAATCACAGACGTATCAATTTTTAATATATCTTTTTAAAAAAGTGTTAGAATTTTACATTTTCCTATAAATCAGGAAAACTCCAGTGACTTCATTACCATGATCTCAAGTTCTCATTAAGAATATGTTAAAGAACATTCCACACTAAAGCACGTAAACTCAAGCCTGTTGGAAGAAGCATGTGCGTGTTATTTTATACAGTGTAAGGCAATGGTATGCTCATTTCATTACCATGCACTGTTTTTCTAAAAGGTTTAAGTAATGTACCTATCCCATTGTGTAGCTTTCATACTGTATGATGAAATTTAATGCAGTTCACATATTTCTTTGACTATTCTATTGAAATAATAAATATATCTTATTTAGAAGGAACAAGGAAGAGCATGAACACATACGCCCACACCCAGACTCCTGCACACCCCCAAAGCAAATATTCACACACAACCGTGACAGCTGAATTATTCTGTGGTACCAGATCATCTTTCGAGGGTTGATAGGTTTAAAGAGGAAGGCCACTATAAATCAAGTATTGGCACTTCTACAATGTGAATTGCTACAGGTGAAAATAATGGTGACTTTTTGTTAAGGTAAACTGCTAGAAGGCCCAACACCTTGTTTGGTTTTCTTTTTCTTTTTCTTTTACTTTTTTTTTTTTTAATTTTCCCTGTAGCCATGGATAACTCACTGGCTATAGAAGCTGGTGTGGTAATAAAAATTTTCTCACCTGACTTAAGAGTTGTGATTAATTAAACAAATACAAGTTTCTGCTTTATGATGAGAAGAATCTGACTCCAGATTCCACTGACTAGGTCTCTATTAAGTATAAGTCAACAGTTGTGTGAAGTGAATTAACTCCAGATGTTTATACAATAAATTCCTCCATTTGAATTGGTCATCCTAAAGTCCTTCCATCATCAGTGATGAAACACAGACCTCCTATGGCTTGATCAGCTGACATTTTAGATGATGATTTTGGATGAAGTGCTGTCTAAGAGAGCCCTCTTTATTGCTAAAGGACTGAAAAAGGGAGTCTTTTTGAGTAGGTCAGATATAGACATAGACATTGCAGGTATCTACAGTTGGACTGACGAACCCCATCTCGGATGTTCAGCAAGTGACAGGCTTCCTCTCTGAGTCATTAGTAAATCTGTATTCAAGATGAGACCAAGAGATACCTTACTATTGAAAGTTGCTGTATTTAGTTTAAATCACTTTATTCAGGACAACTAGTTATTTTTTAAAGATCTAATCCTCATTTATTGTGCATGAGAAAGGATGTTATTGCTAGTATCTGGACCATATTCCATGTAGGGTATCTACATTTTAGAATAGATTCTGATTTGAATCTCTGGGAGTAGTTAGAAAAGGAAACTATAGTAAAATGTATGCAGAGCATTAGCAGGATAATATTAGTTACAAATATGAAAAAACAGAATGGTTTAAAATGTTTGGGATTTTTTGTATCAAAGACTAAACTTGTCAGTCACCTAAATAAGCAGTCATACACTGTGTCAGATATAATAGGCATCATTTGGCTGATGCTGTTGATCTACCACAGTGATATTTTGAAATGGAAAGCTATTAAACAAATAAGTGTATTGAAATCAGCAGCGTTCACAATGTTATAGTCAAAATTCTTCTATATTTTCATGTTTGAGCCTCCTAGTGGAAGTAGTGTTTTGCCTTTCTAATTAAATATTTGGTTACCCAGAGATGGCTTTTTCCTTTGGAGAAAGCCAAACTCAAGTCAGCAACTTTTTGAAAGGAACTTTTCTATAATTCTGCTAAAAAGAAATCTAAACTGTTCAGAAGGGAAACATCTGATTCTGAGTATCACAGTTTATTGGAAAAAAGATCAAATGTGTATGTAGTCAGTCAGACCCTGTCTGAAGAACTGGTCATTATGTAAGTGGATTCTGTGGAAGTTTCTTCCTTTCGGCCTTCCATTAAATGGAAGTTGGCTGACTAAAATGATTTTTTATGCCTTTTGGTCATTATTTTCAAAACAGGATTTCTAAAGTCAATTCCCTAAATCTGTACCTTGGAATTTAAATGGGTGTTCTGATTTTCAAAATCTAACTGCACATTTTAAGTCAAATAATTCCTTAGGAGGGCAAAACAGGATTTCCAGCTAGATGCTTAAGAAACAAAAAGATTAAAAAAACCAAAACCACCTTCTTTTCAAGATTTTCAACACTAGAAGAAGAAAGTTTAACATGTGATCTGGTTTTTAAAAGTGCTGCATACCTAATAACTCCTTCAAAAGCCAGAGTCTTAAAGCACTGGTTTGCATTCTTAACAGCATGAAGAGCCTCAGAGGATCCAGAAGGGTTCCCAGACAATGTATGCCACCCTTTCAACCCTATTCCTAACATTGAGTCTGGAAACTGCTGAACTGATCTTCAACACAAATATTTATAGTCTCCCTTGCTGCTCTAATTTGTGGCTCCCAGGCACTTGCTTCCGTAGCCATGACAGCTCAAAAATTTCCTGTTCCAATTCTGTCCCTTTTATCACTCCCTCACCATGCATATTCCTGTGCCATTGGTTTTACCAGCAAAGCTTTTTTATTTTCCTATTGTCCAGAATAATTGTTATATACTCTAGTTGTGTAAGGGTTTCATCTGTCATAATCTTAACAGCACAGCATCAATGATAAAAAAACTATTGCCAAATTCACACATACAAAGCCACATCTTGCTCTGTAAAATCTATTATTATTATTATTATTATTATTATTATTATTGTTGTTGTTGTTGTTGTTGTTGTTGTTGTTGTTATAAGACCTTCTTCTTTAGATTAAGGATCCCTAGTCTTTTACAGTACTCAAGTCATGCTTTCATCATTTTTCTGCAATCAGAAAAATAAGGAATCTTTTTTTCTTTAATCATAGTTGTGATTTTTACATGATCACAGGAAAGGGAAAATAACAAATATGGTGAGCCTTAAGATAAAATGACAAGAATTGGCAACACTGTGTTTGTCAACAGGATTGAAGTGATGCTGTGGTTATTGTTTTCTTTTTGTAAAGATGATCTCTTCCTTCTTTTGCTTAACTTGTGTAGCAACCGTCTAGCTTTGTTCAAGCTCGGCAGATCATTAAAACCGATGGTCTAGGCTTCCAAGGACTCAACAAAGGTCTTACTGCAACACTGGGCCGTCACGGAGTTTTTAACATGGTTTACTTTGGATTCTACTTCAATGTGAAAAACATTCTTCCAGTCAATAAAGTAAGTTCTTCATACAGGGCAATAGACAAACAGATAAGAGGTTTGGCAATTTAATTAAAACTGTATTTTTCTGTGCAAATTTGTGGTATTCAGTAATAAACAGTGACTAACCTAGCTCTCTGTTCTGCAGAAATCCATAGCATTTTAATGGAAGCAAACCAAGGATTTGTACTTCTCACTTTTTAAGCAAAGCTGAGTATAAATAGTCATGTCTGAATTCTCATTTTTATGAATTTCCCTTTAAACCATGGTAGCAATGTAAAAAGGCAGAAACTGGGATACAGGTATGTTATGCTTATGTTAGGTATCTGTGCACTTCTTTGTGGTAAACTGGCTTAGAAGAGAAACATCAGTTTCCAGAATTTCTTTCAGTATTCACAAAATAAGGGGCTAAGCTTATGGAGATGGCAGAGCCACAGTATATAGGGTATTCTGGCCATGTACCAGGCCTATTTACTCAAAAGAGAGTTCAACCTAGTGTTGAAGGACAACAGGGCAGATTTATCCATATGGGAGGGAGCCATCCCAAAACAGGACTTAGAGGGTCAAGCACAGGGACTTTATCTAGTCTGTAAGTTAAAAAAGGAAAAAAAAAGAATTTTTATAGTGGTAATTTCACTTGAAGCAATTTTATGTGATAGTCTTATATTAAAGGAAACATTTCCCTTTACAACAAAGGGAAATTTTACTAATGAAAATGTGGTCATACTGGCAACTTTCTAAATGACTGTGTGAGCAACGGCTAATGGTTTATTAATGACTCCAGTACATTACTTACTGAACTGTGTTTTCACTAATGTGATTTTTAGATGATGACAGTTAAACAGTCACAGGTGTAATATGTAGTGATATTCATATAAGAAGCTGCAATTTATATCAAAAGGGATCAGTTTCTATTCCCAGATGAAGTAACACCTCTTTTTTTTTCTGCACTTCTGAGTAGCCTGGAATTTTTGTTGGCAACATTGTGTAAATGGAGAAAAGCTCCACTTCTTATTTGCAGATCATTACAGTAAATTGAATTGTTCAAGAGCAGCTAACCCACAAGTTTCGACATGTTTCTTTTAGCGTGGTTAAGCATACTTTACAATGTACTTAATCACACATTCAAAAAACTCAAAGCACAAGCATAGATTGATACTAAGATAGGAGTAAACAAGTTTATGTTGGTCAACAGATGAAAAAATTATAATCACTATACAACACATTCATAATCATATGCAGGTAAGGACAAAGAGGCTTGTGTGCAACTTCTGTGGAAATCCTGAAGTGTTCTTGCATAGCAGTTGAAGAATAGTAATAGTATTTGGCATAAGCATGCTTTCCTAGCCTTTTAGATTAAAAAAAAAGGGAAACAATTATTACATGATTAGAAAGATTTAGAGCTTCATGCTCTAAGAGAAATTAGCACTTTATACAGATTTTGTATCATACAGAGAATAGTTAACATCTACAACAGAGATTTAAATACATCTAGAAAATGGGAGAGAAATTACTTCAGTGGTATCAGCCAGTGGCCCAGCTGTCCGGTACATCCTATCAAAAGCAAAAGACAATTTAGTCAATGTAGGATTAGATTGTATTAGCTGCAAATAAGTGGAGAGGTTTGCCTTGTGCTCAACCAGTGCAAAGTGGCTCGCACGGTGGCTTGCACAGTGGCTCCATCTGCGCTAGTAAATTGAGCAGCGTCACTGAAACTCAGTCATCTGTGCTGTTAAATGTTCCCTGGCACAGCTTTGGCCCAGGCCAGCCAACTCTGTTCCTGGGTACAGCTTAGGAGCTACTGCAGACAAGGAACCGTTCCTAATAGGCAGGTTTCATGCAGCCAGTCTATTTTGAATGGTAATAGCATTTAATAGGGCTAATAAAGTTAATAGGACTCTCTAGGCCAGCTGGCATCAGTGCCATAGACAGTTCTGTACATACAGATATAGCCAATAATTCTGATCAAACTCCCATTAAAATCAATGCAAACCTTACCCTGAATTTAATGGGGTATAGATCAGGCCTCATCTGGCTTGTGCTAGCCGGCGTTATGTCTCAGGTGTTTACATGTATTGAAGTTTACTTCACTGACAGGAAAATGGAAGCATTCAACAATACTTTGTGATCTGTAACTTAAACCTCTTCTGTCAGTGGGCAGGTACTAGAGGCTAAGAGTTATCAAACCTGTACAAGGAATTCATTAGGGGCTGTTTTGCAGTTAGTCTGAAAGATATTAGACAGTTATAAATTTTCAAGATTTCTCACATACTTGATTTCATTACAAAACCTAATTTGTTCACTTTGTATATTTTGCCAGAAAGGAAAATCTTAAAGTCAGTCTTGCAATATTGACAAACATATAAAAATTGTGAAATAAGAATACTACACTTTTGAAATACTTTGGCTCTTGACTGTGTATCTGCTGTTCAACATCTGTAACGTAAGTGGAAAAATGTATGGAAATGTCCATATGAGCCTTTTAGCTGTCAACAGTGCTAAACTGTGCATTAAATTTGCATCCCAATTAGGGATGTTTGCAGCTTATTTTGCCAAAAACAATAAACCTTTTATGTTGAGTGGTCAAATTATATAAATGACATGTGTGGGTTATAAATGTTCGTAATGAATAATTTTTCATGTGTTCAGTCTATTCTGCTAAACAGACCATTTACAGCCAACCTCATGCTCTGTTTACTGAAAATGGAATAAGCCAGACTCATTTCAATTGCCACTAATGTATCAACCATAGAGCATTAACCGCTATGCATCTGCACTAGCAATCAAATTAGTCTGCAAATTTATATCGTCTCAGTTTTATGGCACCTGCTTTTATAGCACGTTTCATAGGCGTCCAGCAGCTCTCCCTTTTCAATTTTTTATCATAGGTTCGATGGTAAACGTTAGTTTCATTAAAACCTTTGCTCACTACCACCTCCCAGTGGCTGTCATTTTTCTTAACAATACGAAATTTCCTCAGTCTGTTAAAAGCCCTCTTTGAAATGTGGCCAACTGCAAAACTCATTTCAAGTCAGGCACTGCCTGCCCAGCTGCCACAGATGTGCCTCCTGTTAAAAGGACTGCTGCATCAGACAGTGGGTGCTGAGCAGGTGTGGTTTTGTCAGAGAAAGGGCACTCAACTTCTATGGGCAAAGAAGAAGAGATGGGGAAACCGAAATAGGCCGTTCAGCCTGGCAAATAACTAAGATAGCAGACAATCATTTTATTTTAGCTGTTTTCAGATCTATGCCAACATAGAAGTTATATGTAGGAACAGACAGAGGAAAGGGCATGGGGTGCAACCGAGTTCAAAAAATAGTAAACCAAGGTGATTTAGGAGAAGATTGGATCAGGGTGGGAAATGGAATAACCTCAGAGCTATCATCCAAGCTCAGGTTTCAGGATGAGCTGAGAAAGGAAGGGAAAAATGGAAACAAATGTGGCAGTGCTGTATCCAGTGCAAACTTACAAGCCACCCATTGATACATACTCTCCACTGTGAGGTGTCCTGTGCCTGTTGAAATGACAGCCTGTGTTGTTTAAAGACTTCAGCCGAGGCCATCATCAACAAAAGATGTTGTATCAATGGGGGAGAGTCTGTTGCTACCTCACCTGCTCCTGTACTGTGGTATTCCTGTAGGCAAGATATGAATTTTAAGGAGAGGAATCTTCAGTCAAAATAAAAGTGTGAAGAAGAAACACAGAAGAAGAAGAAAAGTTCCTTCTGTTTTCCTACAGGAATGAGGATAATGCTGAAACTGATAACCAGGTTCAACCATAGCTGGCAGAGAGGCAGGCTTAAAATAGCTAAGTTCTTGCAAGACGTGCAAATAATCATTTGAAAGGAGGAGAGATCCTACAAGTGCATCTTATGAGTGCCCAACTGAGGGAAATTTTCAGCGAGGAAATTTTCAGCGAGAACTTATGCCTTATTAAACACTGAATACCTTGAGAAAAAGCCCATGTAAGCCTTAGTCTGGGCTTGTACCTTTCCAGACATCAGTATCAATCAGTCACGAAGGCTGATAGGACAGCAAACTTCTTTAGTTCTGGTATTCATGGGGCTGCTCTTTTTTTTTCTGTTTCATAAATTACTGTATAACTGAGACTGAAGATGGACAGTGTAAATGAAGGTACTGGATGCAGGGATAAGCAATAAGACATATGTTCCTGGGTGCCCTTTTCTGCATAGCTAGTGTTTAAATGATGCCATGAAAGTTGACCTGCTTGTAACCCCAATACTTCATGAACAGTCTGATCATTTGCATAGACTGACTCTATGCAGGAGAGCTGCTTAGAGTTACAGCAGAAGCCTCATATGAGGTTGGAAGATCGATTCTGTTTTTACCAGTGTGGTTAATGGTTTTCCAGGTGGTCATTCCCCAGGAGCTGCAAGAACATGCACCAAACAGTGAATGACAGGAACACTAGGTACCCTCTCTTGGGTAAACCTGGGAGTCATTGATATAGGTAGCTATGGGACTAACAGAGAAGACAGACAAGAAATTTGTGGGGACCTAAAGAAATTGGGCAGGAGTTTCTTTTGCCTCTTCAGTGTTCTGCTTTCAGCAGTCTAATAATAAACTACAAAAATGATGATGAGTAAGAGGAACAAGTAAAGAGCTATCTGGTACTTCTCTTACTGACTGTACTGACAGAGTCTCCAAAATTCTGTATATTTTGTATTTGTTGACAATCAAATTTTGTTGCCTCTTGGGGTTTTAATTACATCAAAAGTTCTTTGGTCCCCTTTTGTTTTACGACTAAATGAAGTGAAGCCCTAGCTTTGCCCTGTGAGTCCAAAAGGCTATGGCAAAAGAGTAAATAATAGATAATAATGCTACTTACAAATCTGGAGTAAGATTAATAACTTTATCAGGAAACTGTATTGTGAGAAAAACAAATCACTGAGAGGACTGCAGACTCTTTGAAAATGTATACCCTGTACAGCAGACAACCATGTCACTCTGGACACTAGCCAGGACATTTATCCTAGTGGCTGTCATTCATCTTCTTATGCTGTCAGACATCGGGCAGGTGGATTTTAAAAACTTAAATAAATGTCTGCTGCCATGAGATTACACTCAGGGAGGAATCTGAGATAATACCAGTGTGAAAAAGCACATTAAATTCAAACAAAGTGCAGCTGTGACTATGCATTTTGAAGTGCCTTTCCTGGTCATCAGTAAGTTTACTGTAGTTATAATTTAAGCATTTCCTATGCCTTTTGACAAAGATCAGACCAACACTGTACTAATCAGAGAGTAAGCTTTAGTTTACAACAGTTTACTATGTAAATGCATGAGATGGACAGAAGTTCAGGGTCAATAAAACTATGAAGCTGTCCATTAAGCCATGGTCAAAGCTTGATTAAGTCACAAACAAAAATTCTGAATATTCTTTAAAAGAATCAAAGCATGATGTTATCACAACAGTGATGAGACTCACTTTCATGTTTTCATTTTCATCCTTTCTGGAGCCTTGCAATGAGTCTACATAATTTTCTCCTCCTTACTGCTGATTTCTACTGGGAGTTTAAATGCCTCCAAATCAGCTGATCACATCTGTACCAGCCTCTCCCTCACTAAGAGCAGCATTTGACAGCCTTTCTTCCCAGCTCTCCTCTAGGACTCAGCAGGAAGATCCAAACGCTATCTCTCCTCTGGGTTCTGGCTCAGTGTCTGTGTTGAAAGCAACTCCTTTGAGTTTTTCATCTGTTCCTTGTCGCTTTCCTGAGACCTATCTCCCACACTGCCTCTCTCTGAATATACCTTTTCCCCTGTCTTGGAAGCTCCCCTTCCTCAGACCCATGTGTTCCTTTCTTCCACTGTCTGTTGCCAAAGGAAGCTCCTTTTTAGTGGTTAAACCCAAATATCAGGCTGGCTAAAGCAGTTCCTTACAGTCTGTTTTGCTGCCAAACACTTGATAATAGTCAATGC
The DNA here is from genome assembly GCA_026212715.1 of Elanus axillaris. NCBI lineage: Eukaryota > Metazoa > Chordata > Aves > Accipitriformes > Accipitridae > Elanus > Elanus axillaris. Next base: position 4,975,784 of record JANZLQ010000032.1, read on the forward strand.
AGCCTAGGTCGGGTCTTGTGGCACCACTTAGCTTGCCATAGGAGGTCCTATGCTATTACACTTGACCTTAGCCAAAAGGGCCAAGAAGCAACTCTACTCCTTATTCCTGGCCTATCTCCCTCTTCAGGCCCATAATTCCTAGGTGTACCAGGTAGAACCACAGTTGGCTAAACCAAAGCCTTGTCTTTTAAAGTCTCCCTTGTCACACACAGGTAGGTGCAATGTACAGCATACAGTGCAAAGCCTCCCAGCCACAGTCCTGGCTTCTCTGCTGACCCAGTATGTAACCTTGAGCAAATGTGTTTAAATTTAGTGGTCATTTCAAACAACTTTTGGCCCTTTCTGCCAAGTATAACTCATCTATAAAGCTAATATTATGGCTAACATTTTCAAAGGAGTTTAAGAAACTTAATATGAATATTCCACTCTAAGTATTAGTTTGGGGCTAACTTCAGTAGACTGCTTTGCAATTACGAACTTCAAATTTTGTTCTGTTATTATTATTTATTCTTCATGCAAATTGTCAGGAATTGGCATTCCCCTTATCCAGTAAGCATTAGTCTTTTATAGTGAACTTATCTACAAGGTGCTCAGAAGTACTAAAACATATTTATAAAAGGACTCTTTCTCATAAGATATGTACCTCCAGCAACGTGGGGGAGGGGGGGGAAGTGAAAAGATCTCAAGACAAACATCCAAATATTGAATCAAACAAACTTTTAAAAAAAACTTCAGTTAGACAAATTAATATTTATTGATCTTTTATTGATTTTTTTTTGCTTGAAAATAGGGTTAAATTACAAGTTTATTTGCAACACATTCTGCCACTTTTACTCAGACTGAACAGGACCTCACAAGGGAAAAACTAGTATTCGTGAGTGTCTCCGTGGTCGGGTTTCCAACCACTATTATGCATGTCAGTGGACTGTCCACATTATCTATTTCTGCTTACTTCAAGCAACCTACCTTAGGCACTTTGAGCTGTTCCTTTGAAGGTACCTACTTCTCTCCACTGCATATACTAGTGTGGTATCCTACCTTTGAACCCTTGGATTGCACCTAAGATGGGTGTCTAAATCCGTACAAACACATCTAGTATGGCGAGTCATTATCTACTCTAAAGTGAATTTTTCAGTTTTTCTGAAAAAATGAAATTAACTGAGTCCCAAGCATACATGCCTTTACCAAAGGGTTATTTCATTGCTGGATTAATATCTCTGCTGCTTAGTGAATTAAGTGACCTTACTTCAGTACAGATGAAGATAGTCTGGAAGCTTTTGACTGAGATCAAAGATTTAAACAGAGGTGTTGACAAAGTGCCCAACAAATAAACAAGTGAATGAAGTAGTAGGTAAAGGAAAGCCTGGTACTTTGGAGACTGAAACTGATACATTAAAACTGTCTCCAGTGGGTGACACTCTTGTACATGGGTGAAACTCCTGTACATGGGTGTGTATGTGCCAGATTTAGGGCTAGAATTTTCTGTTGCTAGAATTCATGGAATATAAAAGAAGGAATTAAGCAGCATATGATTCAGGAGGAACTTATAGAGTCTCCACTTATTTAACAATGTTATTCTAGGAGTAATGAAGTATAAAAAGCAATGAGATAACATCTCAAAATTTTTTCTCCCAAACAAAGCAGGGAAATCCAGCAGGACTTGGTGTTTATTAGTGGTGCCTGCTTCTCTCTTTAATTTTAATGGCTGCTGGTGCTCATAGGGCAGGGACTCAGGTGTACAGGAAATGTTGTGAAGAGTGTGGTTAAAAGGTGAGATGATCACAGATTATGTTATCCAAGCACAGAAAAGTTATTCCATTGTGAATAAGCAAATTGGTATTTCGCTTCCTTGTGGCATACTGTACTGTGGTGTGGCATGATCTAAAATCAAGTTTCTGTTCTATATGTTCTGCTCATACTACATAAAAATTGCCTTTGCTTAAAACCAGAATTCATATATGTTTTTCCTCCAGTTCTGTCATTTATGAAAGCAAAAGGAGCTCATCAGATCTTTTTTTTCTAATGTACAACATATGAAATGTAGTATTTGGTCAGTGAACTGCATGGTGCAGAAGTTAGTGACAATAACATGATGATAACTGCCTCTGCTAGCACTAGACAGATTCTTTATCCTTATGTCTCCTTTCACAGGATCCTAGACTGTTAGGAATACTTGGGCATTGTCCATGGGGCAGGAAAAGGGCAGATTTTGGAGTAAAAAGAATGACACTGCTTCCTGACAGCACCAACTTGCACCTACCTGATAGACAGCCAATGTTCCCTTGTCCGTGTAAGCACTGTAGACAGAGGCATAAATTATGTTTGGAAATCTCTTTTTTCAACTGGAGGCATTAGCACAGTAAAATGCCACTAACCTATGCTTTTAGAAAAAATAACTTTTTAATTATTTTTAAGAGCTAAATTTATTTTGAATCTGTTATACAAATGAAATGACCCATATATTACGGTGATGAATGCCATAGAAAAACTCTTTCCCGTGAGATATATAATAAAAATCCAAGTTACATAGCAAAGCTAGTGTATACCATAGCACATTTGGTTATCATCCAGTTTTGTGAATGGGCAAAATGCTGCCTTTCAACTTTTTTTGTGTCACAAATACTGGAATAGAAATAAAGTAATTTGCTTTAATTTCCCTTTAGTTGTGTTAGTGCAGTGTCAGGTTTTAATAGATGCTGACTTGATTGGACACCTACTGTATCCTATACTCTGTGGCACACTGAATCATAAAGCAGGCAACACTGGCATTGGGAATTCACCAATATGAGAATTTTCAATCATTCAAATATAAAGGATTTGTCAGGAGCAGCAAGGCTTGCAATTCAATGTTTAACAAGTAAATATTTTTGCCTGCCATATACTGCCTAGCCCAGAGAGCAGCCCACGGTGCTTGGCACTATGGAAGAAAGTGTCCTTGCGCCAAATTGCGTGACAAAAATACTTCAGACCATTCTGGACCATGAAAAGTCAACAGAGCAGTGGTAGCCTCCTGGCTGCAGGCTGGTTTGAGGTTAGTACAATCTGGAATAGTACTTAGCTCTCAGGTGTGGGTATAATCATACACCTTCTGCCTGGAGGTAGGTAGGCAGGCACCGTGTTGGAATGGGGCTGCCATACTGCTGCCCCTTGAACTTCAAAAGGGGTCCTTTTTTCTTCTCTAGATGTCAGAAATATTGGCTTTATTTTATTTGCATTTAAACCACTGTCAATATGTACCAAAAAAAACAGAAATTTGTTTGCTAAGCTTTTTGCTAATAAATTCTTGCAATTCTTTATGTGCCACAAGCCATTCTAATTTTTAAAAGGTATTACCAGTATGTTTCATGTTTTGTGAAATCAAGGTGTTGAGTTTCTGCAAGTAATAAAAAGCCTTGTTGATTTTGACATTTCTCTCTAAACACCTGTATGGACTTTGTCCAGTGCATATCATGGAAGTTTTAATTTATGTTTCTTGTTGCTAATCTGGAAAGGAAAACTTCTTCACTGTTCCCTTCTTCAGTCACAAATGTAC
>JANZLQ010000032.1:4981277-4997886 GCA_026212715.1 Elanus axillaris
ATTCCAATGGACCTAAGCACAAAACTTAACCGGGACGAACGAAAGGACGAACCAATGAAACGCTATATCCCCATACCAGCTTTGTTGGGCAAGGGGATTAACTTTGGAGAAATGATTTATGGGAGGTTCTTGACAAAATTTCATTTTTTTATGCTGATCGGGCATCTAACATAGCCGCCATAGGGAATTCATGTTTCTGATTGGCTAAACTCACAGCATTGCTTTTGTGACTGACCATTGATTAACTTTTTCTCTTCATCTGATTTGCCTCTGTAACATGTTAAAATCCAGATACAGCCTGCTATTGAACATGTGTAATTTCAAATAATTGCTTCTAAATGCTCTGCCAGCATTTTAACAAACACATGCTAAAATTCCATTCTTCTCTTAGCGCAAGAATATTGTTTGAAATGTTTTGCTTGTTTTTCTTCTGCTACAGATTTCTGGCTCTGTACAAGGGCTTGGCTCCCAAGATCATGAGGCTTGGTCCAGGTAATTTTCCTTCTGTCATTTCTATATTGCTTTTGTTCTTGCTTTTTCTTTCTGGTTTTCAGTTTCTTGACAAAACGTAGTAAGCATCAGTCAAATTAATGAAACAGTGCATCAGAAATCATCAAAATCTCTTTCATCTTCAAATTATTTTTTTTTTACAATAGCATCATCTAATAGTATCATAGATGGATTTGGTTAACTGTGTGTCTAAAAAAAATCACTTACACATACACGTCAGAGGATTGCAGATCCAAGTAACTGCTGGTTTGTGCAATTGCTTTATTTGTGAACAAGCCAAAGTGTATCCATGCAAATGCCAGAACTGTAAAACCTTTGGAAGTGTTTCTTAAAGCTTCCTATTCCTTCCACTGTGATTTTTTCAGTTTTGCTACGATTACTGATGTAAAGTCACCTTAAAATGCAGGTTAGAATCTCTCCAGTATAAATGCTCTCAACTAGTCGAAGCATAGCTCAGGCATACCAAATTCCAGTTGCTTTCTTTTCTTCTCCTGTGCTCGGTGGGGACTGTAAAGAACAGACACTAAAAGGCTGACAGCATGAGCTGGGAAGAGACTTGCATGGCCCTAGCAGACTAAAAGGACAAGGGTAGCTTAAAACTGGGTTTGTTGATTGACCCCTTCTCACTAGTCGTTACTCCAAATGTGGGAGCACAGTGGTTGAGAGTTAGATCTTCTTCAACTTTTAGACTACTTTTCCCTGACTGGTTTTGATTAATCATGAAAGCAAAGCTCTGGGCCCTTAGACTTTGCCAGCCCACAGAGGCAGTCTGTGTCAAAAAGAGCAGAAGCCCCAATTTGAACAGTATCCCATTCCTGTGAAATTTTATTTCCAATTGTGCAAGGTGGTTTAATAGGCAGGAACACACATGGTTAAAAGCAAGTAGGTACAGAGTCTGTTCTGCAGTATAAAGGAGGCATTAGTTTTGTCTGTAAATGTTTGCATATCCAGTCCGTCTGGCTAAGTGCTAGACCATGCTGGTTATTGTGGAGGGTAAAGGAAAAAGGTGGGGAGGGGAAACAAGGCAGCTAGGCATAACTCTGGAGCCTTTTGCCTCATACTCCAAAGATACTAGACTACATAAGGACAGAAAGAAGGCAGGGTTTCGCTTCCCCAGTACCCATTAGCACAGCAGATTTTGGAATAAAATTGTCCATCTTACAAATGACTGACTATGCGTTCTGGCCCACATCCAGCAAGTCAGTTAAGTGTGCGCTTCATTTTAAACACTTTTGTAGTCCCATTGACTAACATATAGATTTGGCTTTCCAATGAAACAATAATGCTATCATCTTTATTGTGACTGGAAAGGTCTTTCAACGCATGAATGCTTTCAGGAAAAGAGATACACAAATAGATCACACAGTATGAGAACTGGAATCAGCCTTGATTTGAGTTCAAATCACATCTTAGGCATTGTGTCTATGATTTGTTTGTTGGTCAAAGCCTTTTGCAAACTTTTGCTCTGTCTAGCTGTCTGTGAGTTGCTGTTCATAGAGGATTTCAAGTCTGGTGATGGTTTGTTAGGATAAATAACATGGGAAAACTCATGTGGTAGTTCTGTGTGCCTGGTTGTCTGAGCCCATCCATCTACCTAGAAAGGTCAGCCCAGACTTGTCTGTTAGAGGTGCCACTCCAATCTGCTCACTGAGTCAAACAGGCAAAGGACAGAAAACTTTTGTGCCCCAGTGCTGGCACCCACAAGTAGCACATCGTGACACACTTTTACTCCTGCAGCCTGGAATCTGATTTTCTTGCCCCAACTTCTCCAACCAGAAGCTTCTTTATATGCTTAGTTATATATATACACCTTCTGAAATGTTCCCTTCTTTAGCTCATACAGTAATTACAGCCCGGTTACAGAAGGGCTTTAGTGTGGCTTCACTAACCGTAAAGATATGGCATTCAAGCTGGGATTTTATACTGCTATCAGTTCTAGCAAATAATGCCATTTCATCAGATCCAAACTTTGCCTGTGAATTCATAGCCCAATACAGGCACAGGAAGATTACACTCATTTCAATACTGTGATCTTCTGCTTTAGGCATGGTAAACTAACAGCTGAAAACCTTTCTTGAATCTTAACTGGGAGCATTTTCATCACCCTGGTGATGAGTTTTTGTCATTCCACCACTCAGGTTGCTCTTTCATGGCCAAATCTAACTCTGGAAAAACACATAAATATGCACATATTCCGATTAAGGGCTTCAATTGTGAAAGAACAAAGAAAAATATTAATCTTGAAAAAGTGTTAGGAAAAATCACACTGAGAGTGATTTTGATTTAATATACAAGCTTCTCACATCAACTTTATGGTCTGATATTAAGTAAAATTGGTATTGTTTAAGAATTGGTGAATTTTTAATGAAGTAGGGAATTAGTAGAATTATCCATTTTGCAAATAAGGCTTTGCCATATCCTAGTTTAGAATACACACTACAAATGCTCTACAAAATCTTGAAAATACTGAATTTTAATGTAGTAAAATCATATCTTTTCTTCCAGGTGGTGCAGTGATGCTTTTGGTTTACGAATACGTTTATGCATGGCTTCAGGACAGAGTTGATCACAAGCAGTGCTTCTGAAAAATGTACTCTTTGAAATTATATGCATTCTAAAATACACTTTAATAAAGTAAAAGTGATTCTCACCCTTTATGGTGTTAACGCCCACAGATTACACTAATGTTAATACAGTTAAAAACTAATTTGGTCTTCAGGTCCTGATCCAAGAAAACATTTAAGCACATGCCTTTCTGTAAGTGCATAAGTAAATAGCACAGTTGATATTTGTAATTATTTTACTGGATCAAGAGAAAATATAAAGGAGACATAGGAACAAGTTAGTTTTTCCAAGGACAAACTGAAAATTCTGGACACAGAATTATTCTATGTAGTCAATACACTTTAAAAAAAAATCAGCTGAAATGGCAAGATAATAACTTTCAGGGGATTTTGAAGAAAAAAATGGAATAATCCTGTGGGGCCAGATACTAAGCTAGCATAAACTGACAGCTCCATTGACTCCAGGTTAAGAACATGACCCATACTCTGCAAACTCTTGTGTCAATCTTGGGTCCAGTTTCAGTTCAGTCCAGTACAATTTCAACATTGATAGAAGAGCTTCTGAAGTTGTCGAGAGTTAGGATAGAGAAAGGACAGCATGACTAGCCACAGCCTTAAAAACACAGATACTGTTAAATGTTCTACTCATTCTTAGCCATATATGTCATATAAATCTCACTCAGGTCACAGAAGATACTGAAAATAATTAGTCTGAATCAAGTTACATAAAAGTGCAAAACAACTGTGGGAATCACAGAAGAAATTAGTAAATAAATGAACAAAAAAAATTACTTTTAGGCATATGAGATTTTGTGGTGAATTTTTTACCCACCTTCATTCATTATTGCTTAAAGAGCTGTCCTGTGATAAAAATGCTCAATGCACCTTGACTGCCCCTTTACCCTTTCATTACTACCGTGAGATGGAGAAACAATGTTCTAGACTGATAGCACATATGTAGTCGTAATTAGCTACCTGTACACCTCAAAGAAACACACCTTTCTGTAGATAAAAAATGTTGCTCTGAAGCTAAAATTGTTGCATTTCCCAGTCACTGTAAATATAAATAGTATTTCAGTGAGGTACTCCTGTCTTTACTAGCCATTCTAACTAGCTCTGCGAAATGTGATCATTTCTGCTGTGCTGACTGAAGACAGTTTCAGTTCATGCAGTTGTGCCACTCTACAGTTTCAAGAGCTCTTTAAATAACTTAAAATTACACACTATTCTGTTATAAAAATGTTCCCATTATGTAAACTTGGTTTGTTGTCTAAGGAATGCATATCTTGCAATCGCTGAAAGTTTCTGTATCACCACATCCTACATTCACACTGTTAATTTTAAATGTTCTTCCTCTTAAGGAGGTACAAACCTTTTTCCCAGCAATCCTAAAGAAATACCTTTCCAGACTGTTACTTGAAAATGACAGTTCACATGTGAAGTCTCGTCTCATGAATGTTTTTAATGCATTAGAAAAGCAACAAAAAGCTAAAAATAGAAATGCATTCTCAGCACTTTCAAGGATGCTTGTACTGACATGCTCAATAAGCCTCTCTATTGTCTAAATCTGACAACAGCAAATTCTCATACATATGCTACTTCATAGCTAAAATCAATAAAATTAGCTCTGTTACAGTTTATAATTTTAAGGCAAATGTTCCTTGTTGCATTTTGTTATCGGTACTTAGCCAAAGAGAAGACACTACTAACATAATTTTGAAAATTAAAAGCAAAATGCTTAATTAGTCTTTTATTAATTTAGAGCATTGGAAATATAAAAATAAAAGGCTTTAAACATACTGTATATACATATATAGCCTTCGGTTTTACATCCTTTCCAACATGATTTTTTTTCAGTTAATAGCTCAGCCTGATCTTTGATAAGAAGATAAACATTAGAAAGCAGAAAACACAGCTTTGTTTTAGAAAACAAACCCATGAATGTGCCAGCCCAATCCCCCATCACTCCTGGTGTAATATGGGGTCTGATGCAGTTCTACACTGGAGGTCTTCTGTACTGGGACCATGCCAACACAGTGGGGCATAAAGGGAGTATTAGGCTTCACTGATTTCTTCGAAAACATTTGACACTCTGGGAATGGAGGGTAGGCTTTTCAGGTTAAAAACGTAAAATCTACACTCACATATACTGCGTATTTCCCAAATGAATCCATTCACCTCAGTGGGTTCGCTCCAGATTTATACCCCTGCACCTGACAGCAGCAGCTGACAGTTGTTTATTATTTAAACAAACAAACAAACAAACAAACAAACAAACAAACAAACAAATCCCGTTTTCTCCTTTGTTTATTGTAAAGTGGCTTAAAGTTGTGTGGCTAATAAGCTTACGTTGTCTTTTTCAGTTTACCCATGAGCATAATCAGGGAAAAAATTCCTTGGGCAAAGGAGTATTCTGCATCATAGGTTTACATTTTTTAAAAAATTGTTATGAAAATTCACACCAAAGAAATCCATCACAAGCAGTTCACCAAGAGCCAAGGCCAGGTACTTTTGCTCACTCTGAGCAACACTTTCTGCGCAGAGCCCCACTGAATTTCCACTTGGGGGTAAGGTATTCTATACAGCAGGTGGATGCGCGAAGAGCTGTACCTAAACAAACACAAAACAAAAATGGTTCATGATGGTGTATTCCCATGTGAGGAATAATTAACATCATGTCCTGCCCTTGCTTTATAAATTAGCCCGATTTAGCTGAAGACAAGATAATGCAAACAACTGATACAAGCTAAGGATCTGTCTCTCTAAGTATCTCCCAAAACAAACTAATGCCTCATGGGAATGTCAGAAAAGATGACTTTTATTCCAGAAATGACTTCTTGTGGCTTGGGAAAATTTTGAAAACTTTTAACATAGGTGCACTTTCTTACAGGCTTGTGAATCCTTGGAGCTCAAAAAGCTGTGCCACAGAGGTTTCTCTTCTTCTTGGGTTTTTTTTTTTCCTTTGATGTACCTTCTTTGTGCTGTATGGGTAACAATAGGTAGACTTACTCAATAACTCTGTAATCCAGTAAAACAACTAGGTTGAAAGCTAAAACCTGTTGCTAACTTAGTCATTTATTGACTCATGATCTTTTTCTTATCTTTCTTTTTTCTCCATTTTATTTTCAGTGAAGAGCTTGTCTAGAATTAAACCAATTTCTTTTTCATGGTGTTAAGGCTCATCTTATTTCAGCTACAACTGCGTAAAGGCAGAATAACATCCATCACATCACTAACAGCATGGCAGAGTAGAAATGCACTTGTGTGCACATTACCTTTAGTGGTTTCAAAGAAACATTCTTTAAAAAGTGTTCTACTGAATAACAAGGGTTTCAGCATCTCGTTAAAGCTAAGCAGCTGTTGAATGCCTTTGAGGCTGAAGAATACGGGATCACATCCGAGGTCAGATCTTTCCTTAGGGCCATAACACAATACCTGTGTTCTTTATAAAAATACAGTTCCATTAACTATTTTTTAATGCAAAAAGCAAAGGTGGCAGCAGCCAGTTGAGTCCACCTATATTTCAGTGGATATATTGTGCATAATATATGTACCGATTACTTAGATTATTATGAAAATTTACCTACAGCTGTCTCAGTGATGAAAGTTGGATATCCACCAAGACTGTATATTAAGAGGCGACTGTATTTTACCTTCCCACTGAATGAATGTTTAATATGGTATGCAGATAGAGCAATATTTTAAGAATGAAGTTTTCTCCTCTGCTTTAACTCTCTCTAGTGTAATTTAAGTTATTGCACAACATTTGTAAAAATACACAATATATTAATATTCTATGAAGTATATGAAATGTCACACCAGGCTTAGGGCTTTTTTTCCCACGTTCGTATTCTGAATATACCTACAGCATGTGGAAAGCATTCTGGAATAACAGTCAGAACTTTATTATTGCCCAAGGAAAACAGGTAAATTTTCAAAGATCAGAACGTTAGCTCTCTTGGGATTAAAGTTTAAAGCAAAAATAACTGGCACAGAGTACTTGCCACTGGATACAGAAATGTAGAAAGGGAATTTGTTAATATTAAATAATATCTGTGTTTGTAGCACCACCACCAGTATACCTATATATATACCTATAAGGGAAAAAAATGCTTCAGAACAACAATGTAAACTTTACCAAGAGCCATATTTTACATTCATTAAAGCAGAAATTAAAGACAACTTCCTTTTTAAAAAAGTACATAATCTTGGGGCCAAAACTGCCGGACACAAGTGAGCCGACAATGATGGTACAATTCTGTTTCTCAGTGGGTGGTTGACTGACGTGGCTTTGTAAGCGTCTCTGCACAGGTTGCACACTAACAGCATTTTCCTCTACAGTTTTCAGTTTTGTTCAGATATTTTCCACCCAGTTCTGTTTATACATTTAACAATAATGTGGTGTTTCATGAATCTGGGAGGGTGGGTATAGCTGGGGAGAGTTACTTGGCTGGATTTCTGCCTTTGAATCTTCTGCTAAAGAGATAACTGTATTTCATGAGATGTTGAAGCCTCCACTGTAGGCACAAAAACACGATGAAAAAAAAACCTTACCTAAACCTCATCACCTGAAGCTATCATCCCACCACGCAAAGACACATAAAATAGCTAGAAAATCAAGTTTTTAACTTAAAGAAAAAAATTAGAAATAAATGTACTGGAAGGTGAAAACAAATGCTGTTAAAAGCCTATATTTACAAATGGCTAAAAACACAAAGGTATTACTACTGCCTGTCAATGGGCGACGTGCCAGAAGAATCTGAGAGCCGTCTACTGCCTTGGTTCTGTATTTGCTTACCAAAACCCAACAAAACAACCAAAAAGTGATCTCTTAATAGTGGTGGATTGTATAACCTCTTCAATGAAAGGGTTGTTCTCTAGGCAATTGGCAAACGCCTCCCATTTAACCGCCTTTGCTGATTCGAGGCATAGCAGAATTTTCTGTGGTGATTTTTCTTTATTGATTTTTACACAAATCTTAATAACAATTGCACATTTAGAAAGTCTGTGATGATTAAGAATAAATACATGTGGTTTGACCGGGAGAGAGTGGGACAAGGCTCCAGGAGCCCTTTGAGGGACACAAGGTCTTTCCTTAAAGAGTGCAACACCACACCCCTCAGTTTCTGATGTTGTCTTCAGCTCTTTCAATCCCAAAAGCCTGACAGGAGACAAGTCACCAGGAGAAATGCCAGGTTATCGCTGGCACAAAGAGAGCAGTCCGTGAGCCAGGCTCAGGGGGTGACCAGCCAGCAGGCTCATGGTGGGCCTGGACCAGCTCCTGCATCAGAGAGCAGAGGCCGTGACCGAGTGGCTGCCCTCCCTGGTCTGCATGCCCTTGAACGCCAGCGAGGCCGGGATGTCGCAGCCATGAGGAGACAGCGGGGTGCCTCCAGCGTGCTGCCAGCCGTGGCCCGCCATGTAGCCAGAGGGGGTAGCGCTGTACGTCATGTAAGGTGACACTTGGGCTGGTGTGGCATAGGGAGGCATGGCTGGCGCTGACACGAAACTGCTGACGGCTGGGAGGCCATTGGGTGCCTGAAAGGAAAGGGAAGAACGTTTCTAAGAGAGTGAGTAAGACACAGCCGATCTGCTGTAAAAGAAGCTGCCCTCAGCCGCTGCTGGGGCTTTGTATGAGGGCCGGCGCCAGTGGGGACACCCAGAGAGCCACCCATAACCACTCCCCTGGATTTCAGGGGCGCAGTGGCCTCCTTGTGCTTTGCTTTTAAGACCAGCTACCTCAGATCAGCCCTGCACACCTCTCCCAGCAGCCTGTCCCAGACAGGGACCAGCAGCAGATGTTTAGGGAACACACACTGAGGGCAGGGCAGGAACCACCAAGTCCCCCCGTACGCCTGCCTGCCTTCCCCCAGGCTGATGTTCATGGACTCCTTAAGCCCGTGGTTGCATCTAATCATTACATTTGAGAGCTACTGCTGGCAGTATTCGTGATGAGCTTGTCCCATCTCTCTCACTGAGCACCTTCATCCTCTTGGCAATGAGTCCCCTATGGGTTGGAGTAGGTGGGCTGTAATATTTACCCAGCTTTCCCCAATTTCGCGTGGGGTGTTGGCCACTGTGGCCAGGCTCTGGCAGGTAGTGCTGTGGCAGTTTGAGCTGGGTGTGCAGTGACCATAGCCATACCAGCAGCAGGAGAGACGGTCCCATCCCAGCGCCTTGCCTACCCCAGCCCCGAAGGAGGGTCGGCTCAGCCCTGAGCTGCAGCGGGCAGGTGCGGGCACGGATCCCGAAGCAACGTTCCCAGAGCAGAGAGGTAACGAGCAGCTGGGGGAGGAGGGGACATCTTGAACTCTTTGGTAACTGTTTGCTCAGAGCATGAGTCAGAACTATAGTAGTAGTAGTATTAGTATTGGTGATGTCTTTTAAAAATCTGTTTTCTAGGTACTTGGGGATATTACCTTGCAAATGTTCTTTGCCCATAGCTTCTCCTGGTTTCAGTAAGGCTTCTGTGCACAAAACAATTGTGGGCTGGGCCCTTTCCTGTGAGCTATTTTCCTAGGTCCTTCCATAGACAGGGGAGAAGGGTTTCTATTTAAATAGAGCAGGGAGAGTCCTTCAGTCTGCCACGGTAGTATTTCACAATTAATGACTCCTTATTTAAATAAAAAGTGTTCAGGGGTTTATTTCACACCCTGTAAATGCTTCTTTGGCAGAGCAGGTACAAACCAAGATCATTTATCTTGCTTAAGTTTCAATTTGCGTAGTCTTTGTGTTTTAGAATTTGAGGTGGTATTTTTGCCCAGAAACATTTCCTATCTGAATATGAAGGAACAGATATTGATTCAGCAAACCATGTAGCATCTGCCATTTTTAATCACCTGGTAGAACCGGACCTAACCTGGATAGTGCAGAGTTAAGAAAAGAAACAGACTTTTGTTTCTGCTAAAACTTCACACGATGTTAACATTTCACTTGTTCAATTCCTGTCTGGATTGCACCTGCCTAAATTTTCAGTATTTACCTCCATAAATGGCACTGGTCTCGTTTCAGTCTCACGAGTTGCCTACCAATTTAACTCACAGTTCCACTGGCTGGACTATCCTCTCACTGCCACTTGGGAAACCAAGCAGTAATCCTGCTGGAGTCAATATAAATGTGCACAGCAATCTAAAACAGCAGGAGACATTGACGGGATCCCAGCCACAAGCCTCCAATAGGTATATTAATTAGTACAAAACATACAGCTGCAGCAGCAACATAATTGTCATTCCAAATCCATAAACACTGTGTTGAAGCTGAACTTGCCTTATTCTTTTGAAAATCCAAATATGTGACCTGACCTTCAACTCCAATTACACATCCCCTACTGTGTCTCAGAATTACACTTTAGCCTCACCTCTAAGTATCAGTGTTTGCAACAATACTAATTAATACAGACTTTCAAATAATTGCACTGTAAATTAGTACACTTCTTAAATCACATGGAAAATTATTTCACTGAATTTACTGGAAAGTAAAAAGCGTGACAGGCCCTAAAAAGCTGCTGTTCTCCAAGCTCCCTGCTTCTTCCAACGTGCAAAGTGCCTTTCAGAAGAATGTGAAACAAGAATGAGCACCTCTCTGTTTTTTCTAACAAACAGCAACAAAAAGCTTTGCACAGAGGCAGTAGAGCCATTTGAACAAGGCTGTAACACTGGGACATCAAGAGCCACAACCCAAAGGTACCCTGCACAGAGAAGTACAGAAACCCCAAAGGGGTGCTGGAAGGAGAAAAGACCTGGGGCAAGTCCCTGACGAGTCTCATAGCCATTGAGCACAAACCTCCAGCCTGTAAAGCTCAGAAGAGGTTTTTTGGACTCTGTGAGGCCACCCTGCTCCTCCAGGCTTGCCCACTCCCAAGCAGGCTGGTACCAAGCAGCTGGCTAAAGGCCATGCCTGGAAGCCCCGTTTTAAGTAGGATTCCTCACTATGAGCAGTCATGTCCCATGAACCCTTGGCTGTGGTTTTGAAAGGTTTCCTCCCAGGTTGCAGAGGACACACATGTGCCTCCAGCCTCCTGTGTTGTCACCGCTCCCCTCTACCAGGTGTGGCTCTGGGAAAAGCCAGAGCCCTCCTTTGCCACAGAGAACAGAAAATGCTTCCCATGTGCTGTACAGACTGCCATGCTCTAGGATGCTCTCCAACTGCTGGCACTTCCTCTCAGAGGTCTTTAGAAAAGGCAGATGCTCTAACAGCCTCTCATCTGAGGAAGAACAAGACTCTTAATACATCCTTCAAAGCTGTGCATATTGCTGCTTTATGCCAAGGCGAAATACTGCTTGATGCAATCTCTTTGCCAGGCACCTCTCCCCACCTCACTATAACAGGCCAAGAGTACACGGGTAGAGAAAGGCAACTTTTGGTCCTCAAAAAATGACTTTGTGCTATGTCCAATGCTGTGTCCAGGCAAAAATACCTTGGAGGGGATGACTGTGTCTGTACCTGTAAAGAAAACTGACCAGGGCCAATTCTTTGGCCCTGAGGACAAGCAGCAGCATGGAATTCCCAGCTGCACAGCTTACCTCTCTTCCACTAGCAACAGTGTGTCCTCATCCACACAGCCTGTGGGGCAGGGTCCCTGGGCCATGCCCTGCCCGACCCTGTGCTGGGGCAGTGTCTGGCCGGGTGCTAATGGGCACGGGCTAGATCTGTGCCAGGCAATGTGCCAACAAGCCGCCTCTTTGTTGGGCCGCCGATGCTCGAGCCCATGTCCTGGCCTACCACAGCTCCTACAGACAAGGCTGCCAGGAGTTTCTCAGCAACCAGAAACCGATCACTTTGCATGATTTGGGGCAAACCTGAGCTCCTGAACAGCTCACATTAATGCAGACGTTGATATTGTATACTGTATTTAATACAATCATATGTATGTTTCCCTGCTTCTATTATCATTGTTTGGCTTTCCTTAGTATGGTCTTATGGCACAAAGTAAAATTAAAGTCTCTGAACTGTAATTGTTGAAGCCCTAGTTTGTCATTGAATTACACTGAAGGTGCTACTTGTGTTGTTATTGATAAAACAGATAGGACTTGCCTAAAGATTCACTAGTTTTTGTAAAAGCTTAATTTAAAAGCATACCTATCCTAATTTATAACAGAACAACCCTTTTATCCACCCTCTCTTTACTTAAATTACAGCTCTGATGACCATTGTTTTTACAGTGTCTATTTTGAATGCGAGAAAGATCTTGCCCTAACTACTAAGGGTAGGAGGTGGGGGCAGTTGTGTAGGGACCACCAGTTGCGACCTGTCAGAGACCACCAATGCTGGAAAGCTGTTGTTGCTGCCTTGCTGAATTAATGAATCATTCTTATTTTTGCTCCAGAGCTACAAAGCTTCACCACTCAAAACCATGATGATGTGGATGCTAGGAGGTACCTTCAGCCAAGCAGGCAGCACTGGGATAGGTAAGGACTGGCCCGGCATGGAGCGCAGTTCTGCTTCAGGGGAGGTTTGAGCTGTACCCACAAAGCAGCCAGAGGCCTCCTCTGGCCTGAATTTAAATCTGAGGGGATGGAGAAAAACTCACCTTGTGTCATTTAAAACTATGCTATTAAAAAAAAAAAAACTGATTTTGATCTCTGACTTTCATCAGTGAAGGACTTGACCCAATAATTTTAACCGCAAGAGTTTTTACTTCTAAACAGCTTTAGATACAAAGTGTAGGTTATCAGAAGGGTTGAATCTTGTCTGTCAATCTGGCACTTTTTACAAACATGACATTCACTTAAAATAAATGAAGGAGATTAAGTTCCATGACCCTGTATATACTGGATGAATAATTCATTCTGCAGTATTTCAATCAGAGGAAATGAACACCAAAACCTAAACATTCATAATTAGGAGTGCGAGAACCCCATGGTGTTTATGGATTTTTAAAACCCTTGGAACTTGTTTTAAGTGCAGAGCTTCTTGAACCTAGTTTTTAAGTTTTATAAATATTTTTTTTCTTAATTTAAACCATTGTTTTTCAAGGGAAATCTAATTTTTTAAAGCAAACAAACAAACATGTTGTTCTAACTGAACAAGAACCTCTGCTGTGCAAGTGATAACGGTTCCTGTTTGAAAGCTCTTACTGTCCAGCTTCTACAAAGACCAGAGGGAAACATTTGCTCTGAATTGCTGCTTCTATCAATGTTTTGAGAAAACTGATGGAATAGGTATTTCCAAATTTTAGAGCTGTATTCAAAACCTAGAACACATGATCTCCCACCAATCACAAATTCAGTTAAACAAGTTCTCGCAAAGATACCTGCAAAACAACAGTGATCGGGCCAGGATCACAAGTTGGGTCTGGTGCCTTTCTGCCAAGTTACTGCTGATATGCACCAGTGCCAGTGAAAGGAATATCCAGGCCAGAATTCAAAAACAAGGTGGACATAAAGTCTTGCTTTAGGTCACATAAAATAAGGCTGCTGAAACAAATGGACTCATGTATTTTCAGCAGTGAAGTAGTTGGGTCAGTAGTTTTAATGGAGGGAATTTTTAGTTTTAGACACTTTAGGAACAATGCTAGCTAGAGATTACTTTTGTTGTCACTGTTGTTTTCAGTCTGTTTGGGATTTGGGACACAGAGGGGGTGGAGGGATGAAAAGCAAGTCTAGAACCAAGCTTATATGGGATTGTCTTTGGAACAAGTAATTTCCATTAGCTGTCTGGACTCCTAAAAGTCAGAACAATTCCTCTCCAAACCAGAGGTAACCAACACACACACCTTGATTTCTGTTATGAAGGTTATGCTGGTATAATGTGTCATACAGCTTCAGCCTCCTCCCTCCTGCATGGTAAGGAGGAACAGGGCACAAGCTGCCTGGACAAACTTCCCAATCAATTCACATCAAACTATCTGACAGGTTTTTTTCTGCCTTGGTTATATAAATACCAGAGAAACACACAAGCTACATTCCACTTTCAGATTAATTGATACTACTTTGTTTTGTTTCACCCCCTTCTCTACTTTTCCTTCTCTACCTTTTGCTTGCTAGATACGTGTTCTCTCAGTATCAAAATCAGATCACCTCCTGTGTCCCCACATGGCTTCTAAATGTTTCAGAAAATGACCCAGAGTCACAGCATTCAAAAACACAGACCTGCATTTATGTTAGTTATCATTAATAGCAATAATGCAAATGATCTCATTTCAGGTTTACAAGAATACAAACATGAGCAGATTTGATGCCACAGGTGGATGCCACCTCAGTTCTATAATCTAACTCCAAAGTAAAGTGCCCAAAAGAATGTAAATTATTCTTCTTATTTTAAAGTTATTATTACCAATTATTTGAATCATTTGCCCATTGCAATTGTTACAGTGTTTTATTAAATAGATAATTTCTTGCATAGACTGAGTGTATGTTTTGTAGAAGTATTCTAAATGTCTATGGAAAAAAAAGTGTTTCTGGAGAAACAACATAGGCTTCAAGCTCGAGTTACCTAATTCACCAGCTCTAATGAGCTTGGACAGTGACTCAGCCCAAACTCCCCTGCTGGAATCAGCAGTTCAGCCTGTGTCAAGACTTGGGGGACACACCTCTGGTGAATAAGCTTGCTGTTTCACTTGTATTTCTCAATTCTAACAGTGACTTGGATGGAACGAATCCTCCTGTCCTTGGATCAGCAAGCTCAGCGCATTGCCTTGATCCTCCAGCATGGAGCCTTTCCCCGAGAGCAAATGAAACACATCTGCAGCGATATCACAACTGTCTTACTGAGAGCGGCAGCTCCCCAGCAGAGTGGAGTGCTGGCAGCAGCTTTAGCTGCAGGGACGCTACCGTAGCTCCTCAGACAGACACCCTCTCGCTGCTCATTTTTCAAAAGGAAAATCTTAAAACAATTTCTGGACATGCTGCGTCTTTTCTGAATGTCCTGAAAACACAGTCACAATGTAGCTACTGGAGAAGTCATTTTTTCCACAGCAAGGGAAAAGCACAGCAGGGAGCTGAACAGAATATCTAGTCCTTCAATCGGAAGAGCAAATTACCTTAAAAACCCAGAGGATATCTCATGTTCTTAGTGACGTGCACATAATCATTAAAAAAGGTTATGGCAACAAGACCAGGAGCAATCAAACACAAACTGCAAACATAAAGGAAGCAAACATGGTAAATCTCCCTTTTTAATTGGAGGTTAAATATGATTTATAAATCAAACCAACATATGGGATCCCAAGGGAAGAGTAAACAAATTTTCCAAGTAAAACATCGGCAGCAGGCCTGTAATGGAAATCTCATTTAGGAAAATGGCATTGCCTAAAGATGCAAGTAATACACCTATGTTTCTTTTAAGGTTTTAGAATGAATAACCTTAAATAATATTTTGGTAGAAACTGTAGTTAACTAAATTAGAGCTCAATTCTGAAGCTGCTATTCAGTGCTACAGCTTCAATGGGAAAAATGACATGATCCTACAAACACTTATTCGGATCAGTGTCCCATTAAAATTAACATGCCTACGCAGGTAAGTCAGAGTTACCTAAAGAAGAATGAATACAAAAGTGAGCGCTGAGTAAATTTCTCCAGTTTATGATAACACTTTTTGTTAAAAATCTTTTTAAGAAAAATTTAATGAAATTGCTAAGCTGTATGTGAACAACATAGAGTTGACCCTGCAAGTCAGGGTTTGCTGTCTTTTTATAATATTGGAAAAATTTCTTGCCAAAATCTTTTCATATTAGACTATATATCCATGTTCTTAGATGAATGAACTTACTTTACTGAACATGCTCCCCTTCTGATTTTCTATTAATTTCACTGCAAGCAGAAGAGAATAAAACAGACTCCGAAAAATGAGGACGTTGTCATTAAATAATTTTGACATCCAAAAAATCTTGAACAGAAGAGGAAAAATTTTGTAGGTAGGATATTACTATGAAACATATGCCTTTATTTTCAAGAAAGACTGGACAGTGGTAATACATTGGATGTGAGGAGCTTTTAAAACAAGACACGGGCAAGGTGTTCACAGTCAGTCTGTTGCCCAGCTGAGCTGGGTTGATTCCCAGAAGACTGACCTTTGAAAAAATGGAAAAAGACCTTTCAAGAATGGGGAATTACAGCAGTTCTCTTTCACCTTAAGTTGTATGAAACAATACTGGTATTCTAGTTGAGGTCACAATTAAAACAGAGTTTTCAGCATGCTTAAGTGCTTTAAGATTCCAAACTTAATTAGTTACCCAATCCTAGACAGTGTCTATTACAAAGATGCCATTTTCTTTACAGTTATTTCTCCTGTTACTAAATTCAATGCATTATACTGCATAAGAAAATCACACTGCTTCCTTCTAAAACACTGTTCACTCCCTTAATAGTGAGCAGATCCCATTCCCCATGTTTAATGTGCTTTTTTATTAACTTAAAGTTGTTTCCTTTACTTATAGGCATCTCCAGCTGCACTGAATAACACAGAACTCAGATAATATCAAGTGTTTTAACCATAGTTGCGACATGCATCAAGATCACTCTTAATTATATTTTCTTATCAAACTTTAAATCTCCACCTCTTCAGGGAAATAAAAACCCAGTTTTGGAAATAGTAAT
>JANZLQ010000032.1:5021139-5043504 GCA_026212715.1 Elanus axillaris
GGGGGGGGGGGGGCTGCCCGGCCCCGCAGCAGCCCCCCGGACCCCGCGGGGACGCAGCCTGTGCTTGCGGTGGTGCCTTTGTGGCCCTCACCCGGGGGCAGGGGACAGGGTGAGGCAACTCCGGCTGTGAAAGGGGCAAAATCCGCCGTCGCCCGGGTTTTTCTCGCTTGCGAGGCGCCAGCTTTTTGACCGGGGAGCTGTACGTACGCCGGGCGGTCTCAGGTTGCCCGTTCCATCCTTCCCCTTGAGCTGGGGCACCCCTCGGGAAGAGAGGAGCAGGGGGGATAGGGCAGCAGGACCGCTCTGCCCTGGCAGCACACACCGGGGCGCAGGGAGCGCGGACGCCCGCGGAGAGTGCGCGCAGGGCCTCGCCCGGCTCCGCGGGAGGGGGAGAGCCCTGGCCCCGGCTGCCGGGGGAGCAAGGAGAGCCGCCGGGGCCGGGAAATGCCCCCGCTTTCTCTCCTGGCGGAGAGCGGTAAGCGCCAGTCCTTTCCCATCGCACGATCCATATATATTTGTGTGTGTATATATATATATGTGTGTAAATATATTTTTTTTTCAGCGTAGTTGTGTCTTACACGACCCGGGACGTTTTCTGGGAGCGGGAGGCGGTTCCTTCCCCGGGAGCTTTGCCGAAATAACCAGAGCAACGTTTGCCTCCAGCTCCTCCTCTGCTGCTCCCCGACTGCGTGCTTAAACCCAACGCGTTTTCTCCTGCTCGTTTATTTTTCTCTTGGTGTGCTTTGGGACCCTCTCAATAAGCTGCCGCTAGTTGCTCTAAATCCCTTCTGGCGTCAGAAGCAAACGCAGCAAATGCAGGCGCGCCTGCCTCTCTTTTTCCCCATCTCTCCTTGAATCTTTGAGCCTGACGGGAGAGGGGACCCCCACCCCCCCATCACAACGACGTGGACAGAGCGAGAAAGGGAAACATATCTTTTTGAGTCTGGAGAGTGACCCTTCTCCCGGCAGGAGCCCGAAATCCGCGCAGGAGCGGGCGGAGGGTGCCGGGCCGCCTGCGGGGAGCCCGCCCGCCCTCCCTGCCGGGGCAGGCGCAGCTCCCGCCGGCTGGAGGGGCAGCTCCGCTCCGCCGCTTTGCCAAGGTGTTGTTTGCCTGGAGAGGCTAATGTGCTATTTCTACAGTATTTCTACACGTTGCACGGTAGGAAAAAGGGGCCCGCGTTGCATGAACACCGTGAAATACCCGGTGACAGAAACAGCTCTGCCCATCACCCGCGGTCTGCGGAGCTGCCTGAATTTGCCGGGAGGGGAGGCAGGAGCTGTGGGTATACCGCGTCTGTGTTTCTTAGAGAAACCTAGTTTTATTCTCTTGCCAGGTTGATATTAAGAGCGATTAGCTGTTTGGAGCAGTACTCGCCTCGTCCTGCTAAGCAGAGATCGCTCTGGGAGCAGCTGCACCCCCACACACACACACCCCCCACCCCCCGCCCCGGCAATGACCCGTGTGTGGGTCTGACACTGGGGAGTCCGGAGGGGGCCCAGGGTCGGACCTTGGTGCCGGGGGGACTCCGGCCATCCCAGAGGGGAGATTTGCCCCCCAGCTGCGGTGCTTTTTTTTCCTCAAGTCTTGGGAAAGCACCTCCAGGGGAGAAGGAAACAGGTAATGGAAGATCCCACTCCCGGCGTTGAATTACAGTCCGTGTGCCCGTCCCATCAAAGCCATCACGCTGCAGCTTTTGCCCCACCAGCCAGGCTCTGGGGCCAGGCCCAGACCTGGAGCAGAGGGTGACCCCATTGCCTAGAGGTGACTGCAGCGTGGCCTGATCTCTACCGCTCCTGCAGCCACAGCCGTCGGGCTTCCCTTCTGTCTGCTAAGCCATCCGCTTAAAGTACTGCTGCTTCTCATTTAATATAGAGAAACAGCTCGGCAGCCTCCCTCAAGTCGATGTGATGTGTAGTTAGAATAACCCTTGCTTGCCGGAGCAGCTGGGGTGGAGAAAAGTCTCTGAGCTTCACTGTGCTGGGGATTTTCCACTTTCGTTTCAGTCACAGAAACTAGTTGTTTCCAACATGGAAAGTGCTCCAGGCCTCTGTGTGATTAAATTCATCTGCAGCATTTGGGATGGGACAATGCAATGACAGAGAGTGAGACTGGGACTTTCTGCTGGGTCATGACAAGGCTGCAGCATTGTAATTTGGAGAGTATTCATTACCCAAGGGTTATTTCCCCCACTCGCTCCTTCCCCATCTCCCCTCTGAGTGTGAAGGTAATACTGGGCTGAGTGCAGTGTTTAAATCTAACACTGCCCTGTACCTTTGAGTCAGTCACATGATTTTGAGAATAACTAGTAGGCTATGAAAGACAGATTCAAACACTATCATTCATCCAGCTTATGGTGGCATCTTCTTGAAAGAAGGTGAATCCCGTGTTGGTAGTGGTGATGATGATTGCCTTATTTGCTGTAACGCAAGACCACAGGAAACAAGATCAATACACTTTAAAGTAACAGGGTAGCTCTCACTGACAGCTGGTTTCCCGTTTTTCAACCTTCCCTCTGCTAGTCCCGGGATTACAGTTTTAACTTTATGCTTTTCCTCCTTCTCTGGTGACAATATTGCACTTGAATGAGATTACTTACAACCAAACAAAGGCTTCTCCGCTAATAGTCTCTGTCCTTGAAGGCCTTTTTTGCCTTACCAATACTATGGAAGTCCTGTAGTCCTTCCTGAGATGCAGTCAACCATCTGACCCCTCTTGAAGCATTTAAAAAATCTTCTCTGATTTCTTCTCCTCTTCCTTCAGCTCATTATGTTTGTCTGCCTGCAGGGATGCAAACCTGAAAACCTTTCCACTAATCTGTGGAGCAACAGTCCCTTCCAGCTGATCAGAGCGCACAGAAAGAACAAGTTCTCTCAGACAAGCTAGTGTGTTAAAGGCACCAGGGTGGTCTGCTGTGCCCAGCTGTGGGCAGAGCTCAGCCTTCCCAGGGCTGCCAGTGGGTGTGGAAGCTGCCTGGTGCTGGCATGCCTGGAATTTCATGTGCGGTGCCCGACACTTGCACAGTCAAGCCCAGGTTTCCAGGTATTTTCTTTCTGGGCTTAATTCCACCATCAAGCACCAGAGCAAGTAATATCTTATTCAGCAGTGAGTTTCATTCAGTCTTAGTCATGAAGATGGAACTGGTCCTACAACAACAATAGCTCTTTACCTGCATCCTTTCCAACACTCCCTACATGGCCTCCTCATCACAAAAGCAAACAGAAGCTCCCAAAAAGCAGCAGCAAGTTCAGAGAGATCTGGCTCCTCACCAGTTCAAATTTTGCCATGTGGTGCTTGCTCCAAGAGCTTGAGATTTAGCTTGAGCTATAACATATCCTTTCCAGTACTGAACTCCTGGGAACACGCAAACTCGTTTACGTAATGGAGAACTAAACATTTTCTAAATAAAGTTATCTATTGGTTAACAGTAGTGAGTTTTGTGTATGCTGCTTCTAACGTGAATGTACCTAGCCTCAGCTTTCAGAAACTCCAAATCAAAATGACTGCATTTTCTAGACAAAAAAGTCTCTATGTTTGATAACAGGAGTGGATTACAGCTCTTGGCTCAATATCCCGCTCTCCCTCCATCCTACCTTTCCCTCTGTTCCTGTACTAAAGTCTGTGAGAACTATATGTGGATACTGGGGAAGAAGTCTTGGGCCTATTAGCAGCTACAATTGCTTGAGTACCTCAGCCTGGTGCAAGGTGAGCCAAGTCAGGCCACATGTAACAGCTGAATAACTTAGACATAGCACCTCAGTAGCAGCTTGCTCTGTGCATGATTATTCATTGCAGGTATTTCTGAAACACTTTTCTGATTTTTTTGTTGTCTTCCATTTTGGTCACATCCAACTCTATATTACAAGGTGCTGAGTAAGAGCTTATGAACCCTATCAAGTAATGGCTCCAGGGTTTGTTTACCAACATCCGCTAGCAACTCCAGCTTTTCTGTAGAAACAGAAACTGAGCCCAGGCTTATCCAGGTATCAAGCTGTCACATTCCTTGGGGCCTGCAGAGCAAACTGGCCTTTGTGAAGAATGTTTACCATGACTGTAAGGCAGCTGTGTTTAGAGAGTCATTTCAGGAAAGTCTAGAAATAACCAGCTGGATTTCCATAACAGATTTGTACCTAATTGTAAGGGAAGAACAACTGTTCATCAATCGCAGCTTTGCATCCATTACAGGTAATACAATGAAATGGCAGTGACAAGACTCAGGGTAAGAGTTAAACAAGGATGCAGGGAAGTCTTCGGGGTCTAAAAGGCACTCAGCTCTAACTCAGGTTTTAATTTATCAATTATTTCAGGATCTGTTCCTGAAACATTAATAGAGGAGCCAGTTGGCGTAATCCTGATCTCTGTGCCAGTGGTAAGTATTCCCACACAGTGGGTTTGTCATTAGCTTTAGATTCTTGCTCTGTGAGCGTTGTGCCTACAGCTCATTTTTTGCAGCTTCCAACTTAGCAGTTGTGGAAAGATAATGCTGTCAGATTTAGGATACTGGAGAGAGCTGGTCACAGAGGCTTATCCCAGCTTCAGGAAAAGAGTTAGTTTTTACTATAAACAATATCCTGTGTGTAAGGAATTATGTCCATTTTTCTAAACTGCAGCACCCCTTCATCCCAAACATCTCCTTTTCCATGCCACCCCCAGTACCAGAGGCAGCCAAGCATAGTGCATGGAAGAGGACTGAGCAAACCATGAGGGAGCTTATTAAGGATGTGCAATTTAATTGTGCCTTTACAGAGCATCGACTCTGGATTATACTGCCTTTATCTCGCTCAGATACTATTTAGCGCAGGCAGGACGGGTCCTTTAATTGGAGAGACAAATAGATTAGTTGTGGTTTTGTTTTGCTTGGGGGATATTTTTTTGCTACAAATAGATTCTGTTTGTCAATGCCTCCTACAGACTTCGGCGGGGTATATTTTAAGGCTTATTTTAATAATCTCCCTTCAAAGGTGAAACTCCTCTCATCTCCTGTAATGAACCCAAACTTTCAAAATTTTCTAGACCAGAAAGTTGCAGAAATTTCTAAGGTACGAATTCTTCATAATTCTATCAAATCCTTTGCTTGTTCAGTTCCATTTTTAACCTCACTGACAATGAAGTTTATTGTCTCCCTGTGACCTCATTTTTTACTTTTGCTGCTGGCATTTATTTATGACTAAAACATTATCATTACAGCAAAACTGGTTAAACTAACTGCAGAAATGATATTTACTAAGTGAATGAAATAGCCATCTATGGTGATAAACAAATGAAGTAACTCAGGTAAAAGATTTATTTTCTCTGTATGACTGCAAAGTGCAATATTTTAGAAGCCGTGGGGCCAAGTTCTGCCTTACGATTCACCTGCTCTGCTTTCCAGAGAGGGTGGGAGCTACCAGAAGGTGTGAAAGAGGCTTTATACTCTATAGCAGATGAGAATTGTCTTGTTAACTCAAACTCTAGCAGCTTATGCTTTCACTCTGGAGTTCCTTAAGACAGTGCTTTGATTTATGATGGCCCAAATGGTAACTGGCAAACACGCACATGCAAAGGAGCCACAGAAGCCAGCAGCCGCCAAACAGACATCTGAATGCAGAAGTTTGTTTATGAAGTAAAACTGCAAATAATCCTTTGGGGTTTTTTTCCCTTCCCTTAAGTAACTGCAGTTCAAGAGGTGGAGGAAATACTGGAAGGGAGAAAAATTAGTCCTCAACTGTTTGTGCAGGGTTTCACTAGGAGGAGCCGTACCATATGTAATGAATGTGCAGAACTGTTTGCAATTAGTATACATCAGAACTGCTCCCAGGACAGCATTTTTGCTATTGCCATTTATCTTTTTAATAAAGACTTTTCAAATAGATCAGAAGGTAAAATTGACTCGAGTTGCTGTGATCCTTTGATTTCTCAGTATGTTATTTTTATAGACTTCATTCTGCCACCAAGAGGATAGTAACTATAACTACCACATCACATACACACTTTTATGTAGGACTGTAGTATTTTATAAAATGTTTCTATATCTTCCTGTACTTTTTGTACAACAAGGAGCAAAACTGGACATGATCCTGCCTGGTGCTTCACCTGCAGTAGAAACAATAAGCAATAATAAAGCTATGAGGAGTCAGGAGTGGGAGTGTGACTTATGACTTGAGTTCTGCAGTCGTTCATCCCTAGGGAAAGCACAACTGTATCTTTAAGGTACTGAAAATGGCACAGGGCCACCGTACTCCAGATTGGAAAACATAGGAAAAGAAAGGTGAGTAATGAAGCAGACTGCCTTTGGGCGGGACCTCTCTGGGCTTATTGTCACTGCCGTGTTCCTTCAGGAAGCCCAAAAGTCCCTGTGGGCTTATCCTTGGAGAAGACATCTACAGCTCAGCCTCCTGTTTTACCTCTTGGACTGCTGTGTGCCCCTGAGGTGAGTAATGCTGCATGCCTCCTTCTAGGTACAGGAGTAAAGGTCCGTAATTCCCTTCCACTTCCATTTAAAAATTTTTCGTCAGGTGAGAGCAATCACTTTTCCCAGTCAGTAAAACCCTTAAGGCTCATGGCAGACGGCTGGCAATACCATATGCTGAAAGTAGAGCTGCCAGTATCTCTAACCTTGCAAGCCACACACCAACATCTTCCAATGGCTGAGAGCCTCAAGGCATATTCTATACTCTTCAGAGAGTGGAGGGAAAAGTCTACTGTTGGAGTGATTCACAGTGATGCTAAAGGGTCATTTACTCGTATGAGCTAGGAGTTGAACCTGTGTGGGTAGCTGACCCTACAAACAGATATTAGCACCAGCAGCCCTTGCTGGTTACCTCCTGTATTGGGTTTGTCTGGTGGGGTTTTGGTAGCGGGCGAGGGGCCACAGGGGTGGCTCCTGTGAGAAGCTGCTAGAAGCTCCCCCAGCTCCAAATCAGACCCATCTCTGGCCAAGGCCAAGCCCATCAGCAACAGTGGTAGTGACTCTGGGAGAACAGATTTAAGAAGGGGAACCTGCAGCGGAGAGGGGGTTGGGATGCGAGAGAAACACCTGTGCTGACACCAAGGTCAATGAAGAAGGAGGGGGAGGAGGTGTGCCGGAGGAGGGGATTCCCCTGAAGAAGGCTGTGACTCCATGGGAAAGCCCACACTGGAGCAGTCTGTGCCTGAAGGACTGCAGCCTGCAGAAGGCACCCGTGCTAGAGCAGTTCATGAAGAACTGCAGCCCGTGGGAAGGACCCACATTGGAGAAGTTCGTGGAGGACTGTCTCCCATGGGAGGGCCTCCACACTGGAGGAGGGGAAGATTGTGATGAGTCCTGCCCCTGAGGAGAAAGGAGTGGCAGAGTCGTGTGGTGAATTGACTGTAACCCCCATTCCCCGTCCCCCTGTGCTGCTGAGAAGGGAGGAGGTAGAGAAAATCAGGAGTAAAGTTAAGCCCAGGAAGAAGGGAGGGGTGGAGAGGAAGATGTTTTAAGATTTGGGTTAACTTCTCATTATTCTTGTTTTGATTTGATTGGTAGCAAATTAAATTGATTTTGTCTTTTCCCAAGTTGAGTCTGGGGCCTGTGCCCATAATTAGTGAGTGATCCCTCCCTGTCCTTGTGTCAACCCACAAGCTTTTCTTTATATTTTCTCCGCCCCATCCCAACCGGGGAAGGGGGCGGGGAGCGAGTGGGTGGCCTCGTGCTCCTTTGTTGCCAGCTGGGCTTAAACCAGGACACCTCCACCCCACCAGAAGGGACTTGGAAAGACCAGTGGATTCTCCACCAGCATCGTTCTGCATTTCTCTGTCATAGGAACCACAGCTGAACTGTTCAAAATCACTAAAGTGTTTACTTTTCAATTCTTTACTGTATCAGGAGTCCAAGCTAGGCTAATAAAGATGTAAGAGAAAAAAACAAATATCCCATTTGCACATTTCTGATGCACTTAAAGGCATAAAGTTTCTTGCACAAGTAGAAGAAGTCACATATTTGGCTCTTTGAGTCTTTTTTCAGGAAAAAAATTGCAATGATCTTCAAAAGTAGCATTTAAACATTCTCCTTACAGTGTGCCCCTTGCAAATGCAGGCTGGGGTCTTAAATGTTGCCCTGCTTAAACCTACTGCATTAACTCTGTTTGCAGACTGACTCCATTTAGATCTCTGTGAAATGAGGGTGATTCGACTTACCAGCATCAAAGGAGCTGTTGCGAGCATATTAGCAAGGTCCATGAATACAGGGGGGACTGGAGACATTGCTGGGAATGTTTTAGCCCAGTGATGGAAAATACAGTTGTGTTATTATTTTAGAACAAGTGTCTTCTATAATGCTAAGGTTTGCTATCAAATATAATATAAATTGCACATCTGGTTGGAGGAAATAAATGCAATAATGCTTCAAAGACTATCTGTCAGGCTTAAAAAGCAAAGAGATGAGGATTTATTGGTGGTTTTATTATTAACAGAAAAGCCTTGGGATCTCAAAATAGATCAGGGTTATAGGTAAAAGTGGGTTCTCTTTTCTTCTTTGTTCACCTAACAGGCAATTAACATCAAGCTAAAAAAAGGATCATCTGAATGCTAATATGTTGACTGTATGCATTTGGATAATGCTAGTTTAATCAATACATAGATGAAAAAGAAAAAAGACACTAGAGAAAAATATGCATTACAGGCATATTCCTCATCTTAAACATTTCAGACAGTGTGCCATTCTGGAGATACTATTTGCTTAAGAAACCCCTGTCTTATCCTTTTCCAGTTGTGCAAGACCTTTGGGAAGCAACAGTGGGCTACTTCTGTGCAAAGGCTTAGAATGAATGTCTATTTGCAATAGAATGAATGATGAAGGAAAGAGGAACTTCTAAAATAGACGTCTTATAAAATTATAAGTTGAGAGAGTTGGGGTAAAAAGAGGATTTCCAAATTAGCAAATTGAAGGCAGCTTGAAGACATACGCGTAGGTTTTCCTGCCTGAGTTGCTGGTGACTTCAACCTCTTTTCAGAAGAACATTGTTCCGTGCAATGCTGGTTAAAGCCTCACAAGAGTCACTATGAGGTATTGGAGGGAGCTGTACAAATCCTGGCCCTCTCTTTCTCCTAAAAATTGTTTGCAAGAGCTTCTCTTCTGCTCAGTCAGGGCTGGGTTGAATCTTTAATGGAATTTAAATTAAATTATTATGGCAACCTCTTTATTGCTTTTATAACAAAATCTGACTCATGCTGTGTTAAAGTGAAGACATCCTTTGTTTTGTTGGGTTATTGCTTAATTACTAAATAAAGAAATATTAAGTACAAATTTCATGATTCATACGATATTTCAAAATGACCTGTACTGTAAAGTCCCATTTACATCTACCTCATTGGCATTTAATTCACTTTCCATTATTCCTGAGGCTATTAATGTCAGTAATTACAGGAGGCAACATGTCTAATCTTGACTGTATTGAGGAATAAAGCAATGCTGAGCTGCTGGAGTGTGTTTTATATTAAGTACAAAAAGCTTCTGATACAGTTAATGTAACCATAAATCTCAACTCAAATGCTTATATGTCTCTTTTATGACCTGAATAAACTCTGAGGTAGAAGCAGGGCAGCTGAATAGCCACTCGCTGCCAAACCGCATATTCAGCTGGATATGCACTTACAATATCCTTTTCATATTGAATAATAACAGAAAGGCAGAAAAGGAGCTGAGTATTTTCTCTAGATGAAGGGTTTTTTTTTTCCGGAACACTGAGTTTAATGGTAAAAAAATTCCCTGAATAAACACGAACTTTAGAATCATAAATATATAAATAAAACATAAACTAATCAAAATAGTGGTGTTTTTTTTTTTTTCCAGTGGAAGTCTAGGCTGTGCTTATGATAAGAGGTGCTCTACAGGTTTTGATGTGTTAAATACTGAGCAGCCAGGCACCCTGCAGCTTGGGGAATGAGCATTGCTCTGCCCCTTTGGGGAGGCTGCTGGGCTGGCTTGGGTGTGGAGGTGGCCAGAAGCCATGGTCACCTCTGGAAGGGCTGGCGTTCGCTGTCTGTGAGAGCTGCCAGAGGAAGGCTGGGCTGTGAGGGTGAAGAACATTTTGGGAGGCTGTGCCGGACACAGCTGATAACATGATTTGACCTGCTTGCACAAAGCCCCAGCTGGAAAAGCGTGTGCCGAGGACAAGGTAAGGACCAGGTGAGGCCCTGCCAGGGCTCAGATTTCCAACCTCACTCCCTGGATGCTGCAGCACCCATGTGTCCCCAAGACTTCAGTGTGCATTTGGGGAGGTTTCAGCCCAGGTGCCTACAGTGTGGGGGTACTTGCGGCATGGGAGCCTGCAGGGTGAAACAGGGAGTGAACTGATTTGACCCATAAAAAATAAGAATTAGGTGCAAGTTGCACTGAAAGTCACAGAATTAAGGCCAGAGAGAGATCAACTAGCAGAAAGCACAAGCCCTACTTCAATCAGTTCCTACTGAAATCAACTCCTTTGAATGGGAAGTTCTCCTTAAAGACCTTCAGTACAATATGACCCTTTAATATTAAGCATGTCAACATTTAAATTGATGATGCTATTTTTTTTAGAACTATTTACAAGGGGAGTATTTCCCTCTGAATTTGTAATAAATCATGTAAGACATCTTTTCATTCCGTTCCCCTTTAAAAAGAAATATTTGGTAGTTTAAAATGTTTAATGTAGTGGAAAATCTAAAGGGAAAAATAAAGCATCAATAGGCTATTTCAGCAGCAGAAGCCATTTGGGACCTGCTTAACCTCCTAAGCTCTTCTCCAAATTTATTTGGAAAGGGGCATATAAAGAGCTCATCACTTTCCATCTCCATTTTCATGTGCAGAGCATATGAAATAGTTTAGCTTTGTACTCACACTCTAAGCTGATATTGACGGTGGACTGAAGTAAGTTGGGAATCACTATTTCTTCCTCCTTATGACAGTTCTGGAACATTTGGTTGACTAATTACCTTGTTACTAGTCAGCTTTTTGTTTTTTATATTTGACTTTATTTATGAATGTACATGCCTGTAAGGGTAAGAGCCACACACATAGGATACCATTTTAAAACCATGTCCCCAGGCTTTCCCTATGCTTGTGACAGGAAAACTACACAGGCAAGGTAAAATTTCACTCATGTCCAGTACTTCACCCTGTCCCTCGCTCAGTACAGAGCAAACTGAAGGATTAACATGAAGACGTGATCAAGGTCTTCCTCAGTTGAGTGCAAATCTTCCCCTGACTTCAAGGGCTGGTGGACTAAACTTGAAAGCACAGAGATTATGGGGCATCGGACAGTGTGGAATATCCCTGCCTCTTCTCCTCAGTTTAAACCACATTTGTAATTAATAAATCTGTAAGACAAGGTTCTTCAAACCCCTTCTAAACATAACAGACAAATTCTGCTTATGCTGAGGGATTTGACATAGCGCTTCTTTTGCAGACAACACTCCCATTACCATCAATGACAACCAACCAAGCAAAAACTTCAGTTTTAAAACATAAATGAATTATAAGGAGGCATGTGTGTCAGTGGCTGGCTGTGTCTGCATCTGTATCAGTGTCTCTGTATATATGTGTATATATATATATATATATATATACACGTATGTATATATAGTTACTTACCTCTTGTGCTGAAGATAAAAGCTTTTTACCATACCCAGACTTTAAAGCATTACTTTTAAAAGTTGAACCCCATAAACAGCAGCATGTGCTTCCCCACCCCCTTCTTTCTATTTCTGTTTTCAGCAACGTCTGGCATGGCAGACCCTTGCAAGAGTATCTGTTCTGCATCCTTCAGAGGTATCTCAAAAAGAAATCCAGGCAGCGACCCCATCTCTCGGCCCTTTCCTGCAAACCCCTGCTGAAAGCCGGTAAAAAGCTACACAGCACTGAAACACAGCATTGGCATTAACACTACGTACATAAGCATTTATCCAGCCAGAGAAAATCATGTTCCCTAAAAAACTGATTGCTAGCTTCTATAGGGTTGAGACACACTAATCTGACAGACTGCTTGCAGAAAGAGCAGCGTAGCTATAAGGGTAGAAACTGTCTCATTTATTTGTGGTAAAAATGTAAGTGGACCCTCCTGAAGGGATGTAATTGAAAAAAAAAGTAGTTGGAGTAAGGAGGGGAGACATGCTGGATGATTCAGGCGGTTTTAACCCAGTGGAAAGTTTTTTACTTCAGGACTTCTTGGGAGGATCTGTGGCTGCAGGTGGACAAAAGCAGAAGAGGCTGATGAGAGAGAAATACTGACCAGGTATCAAATGTGACTAGAGAGCAGCTGGGAGAGGAAATGGGGAAAAGGCTTTGAGACTAAGCACGTGGGCAAAAACCTGGAGGTAAGAGGCTGCATTCAGGAGGTGGAGAGCTGGGTCTGGGGACCCATGGAGGTCAGAACTTAAAACCCAAGGTGGGAGAGACTGGCACCTTCAGGTAAGAGGCTGGCAGAGAGAAAGAATGAGCAATTGGGACTGGCTGGGAAACAGGAGATGAGGAAGGTCAGGACTGGGACAGAGGCGGTTAGAGAGGAGTAAGACATAGAGGAGGAGAACTTCTGTTAGAGGCTACAGCCCCTTCACTGGTCATTCCAGGGCAGGGAATGGAGCATGAGGACACTGGGTCATGGCACTACTCAGGTCTCAGCCCCGAGCAAAAGTGTCCCCCTGGTCCACAGAGGAGTTGGCAACTTAGTATTGCTACAAATTACCCTATTAACTCAGAGGGCAGAAGTCCATATGGAGAAGCTAAGAGCTAACCCCAATAGCGTGAGGCATAGAGGTGTTAATATGATGCCACATAATAGAATTTTTGTTTTTCCACTTTGCTTCATTAAGAACCTAGGAAATTACCTACAAACACCCTCTTAAAAGAACTCTGTGAGCTGCCAAAGCAAACACGCAGAAGTTGGAAAGCACCAGAGCTGAAGTTATCTGTGCAGTTTTTTCCCCTTTCACACGTATGCATTGGGAATACAGGAAGCCATACTCTTTTCCACAGAAGATGTGTCAGCCTGTGCTCAGTCCTGGTCCCGCTCAAGATGAGCCAGTGTTGTATAACAAGAGATGCCTAGCCCTTATTCCTTTGTTTCATGTTGAATGGTGTGTTCCAAATACAGCTGAGGAGTTGGGAAAAACAATTACTACCTTGCTTAAAGCTATTGAATGCCAGTCTGAAGAACTGGATGCGTCTCTCCCTGCTTGTGCCACATATCTCTTATATGACATCAGTAAGTTCTTACACCAAATTTTGCACACATGGTCACTAATTGCATGTTCCCAGTTATACGGGTACCTGACTTGAGACTCCAGGGTCTGATTTGGAGAAGTGCTGAGCACTCACAGCTGCAGCAGGACTCAATGGGAGCTCTGCTCTGAATATCTGAAGAATTACATAATGGTAAGTACCCTGACAAATTAGGTCCTGGAGTCTTAAATTGGGCACCCGAAATCACTGCACCTCTCTGTTCTTCTGTTTTCCAGCTGTAAAATGGGGATGATAATCATAGGGGCGATCTGAAAATAAATACACATTTGTGAACTGCTTAGAGACTTCAGTCATTAAGACCATGGGAAACCTCCCAAATTAAATTAAAAACTCTTTCTTCAGATCAAGATTGACTGGGCTGTGGTAAATAGGGGTTTAGGCCACATGTTAAACACATGGAGAAAGCAAAATATTGAATGGCTTTTCAATAAATGAATGCCACCCATCCTGAGCAGTGAATGAGACAGGGATCCTGTGGGAAAGGCATGAAGTGGTCATGTATTTAAAGATGGCATCACACACGTGCATGTAGAGGGAGCATATTTAGGCTGTGTGCTCCTCAGGCTGGCTATTCAAACTGCTGCACATTTAATGTCACAACAAAAATTGCTAATATGATTTCTGTGTGTGGAGGGTTAGGGATAATAGATGCTTTAGAATTGTCTTTTCCTTGGGGGGTGGGGGAGATCTCTGATTAAAATTGAGTTAAACATTGCTTGGATGTGTTATTAGCCAACCCTGATCCAGCTCAAAAAAAAAAAGAGCACATGTATATACTGTTACAAAAACCTAATAGGAACTGGGTGACTGCCATATATTACCTGGCACACTGAAACTGTAAAGTCTGCTTTCACCATCAGAGTGTGACTTATCATCTGGAAGTGATTTAGCTGTGTGGTTACCTTTGGACTGCTGTTCTTTTTGGTTCTTTACTAGCAAGCAAATAATGATGGAGAATAAGACTTTAACACTATCAAGTAAACAAATAATTGGGCTGGAGATTTCAAAACCAGAGGTGAGAAGTGATTTTGAAGCTAGTCAAAACTCTGCAGGTTTTATCCTCCATGGCTGTTATTAAAAGTAGTTATAAAATCCAGATCTTTGCCCTCCCTTACTCCCCAGCCCCCTCTTCTCTTTACTATGTGGTATGCAGGGAACATTGCTTGAAATATACTGCCGCTCAGCTCTGCACAGTCCATGTCCATAAATTGAGTTTGTTTTCTGAAGTAATTTGCACAGTATAGATCTATATTCTCCTCTAAGTGCACACACCTGTAACTTCCATCAGCATCACTAGGAGCTGCTTGTATGTAATGAAGGGAAAATATGTGCTACACTAGGCACTTCACATGAGAATCTCCAAATGGGTTCATGTTACCTCCCTCTGACTAAAAAAGACATGCAAAGCACCTCTGATAAATTTCCTATGACTGGTTCACATGGCAGGTGGCCCTCCATTAGAAATAGAATGGTTATACCCGACGTTCCTGATATTTCTGAACCGAGGACAGAAATTTCAAGAACATATCAGCCCAAAGGTAGAATTCTGTGTGGGATCACAGCTTTCATACCTGCTGCATCCCAAAATGCTTTTGCAGAGTTAACAGGCACTGTTCATTTAGCAATAAATAAATGCAGAAGAAAAGAGAATTAAAAGGTGATGACAACTGAGGAGATATTTATTCATAGTCAAGGTTGAATTAACTTGAAGTGGAGAAATACTGGAAGGCAGTTTCAGATGCAGGAGCTCCAGGGGATTTTACACAGTACCTACTGAGGTGAGACTGCAGGAAGGACCAAAGGGGATGCCTCCTCAGCTACGTTAGCGGGAAGAAGGGAGTGAAGAGGGGAGGGTGCGATAAAGACAGACAGGTGAGGCTAGGGAGTTCAACTGATTATTTTAAATGTGGCGTATCACATATTATTCTTTAGTGCCTTCATAAACCCCCATGCTCATGCACTCACTAGAAATTGTATGGGAGGAACATCTTCGACTACCCCAGGGGCAAAAAAACCAACAGTAGAACTTGAAAGATGTTGCAGACACACAGTGCTGAGATCACATTTTCTGAAGATATTTTTCAATTATTCAGTAGAAGAAAAAAAATCTTTTGTTCAGGTCATATTTTAAAGAGAAATTTCTTTCCTAGGAGGGTAGCAGAGTTCTGGAAGTCATTACGCAGAGGGGTTGCAGATCATCCGTCCAAGGCAGTTTTCAAGGCTGAGATAGAGACAGCCACAGCTGACCTGCTGGGGGTGGTGGGGA
The DNA here is from genome assembly GCA_026212715.1 of Elanus axillaris. Lineage (NCBI taxonomy): Eukaryota > Metazoa > Chordata > Aves > Accipitriformes > Accipitridae > Elanus > Elanus axillaris. Next base: position 5,036,620 of record JANZLQ010000032.1, read on the forward strand.
GCGCTGACAAGGAGGGGCAGAGGCCTTGCGGTCCCCTATTTCCCATAACCAGCAGTGGCAAGGGGAGTGAACACCCTGCGTTTTGGTCTGTGGAGGCCCCTCTCCAGCTCTGACACCGGCAATCAACAGTAAAACTTACTTTGAAATACACCCTGTGAGAAAGCATCACAGGTCACAGGAGAAGAGTTCGATAAATTTTAGCTAATGTGTTTCACATTTGCTTTCAAGGCCATGGCTAATGAGTGACATGGAGAATAGCTTCAAAATCATCAAACTGGTTCAGTTTTGAAAAGTATTTAAACCAGGTCTGGTATGAATGAGGGATCCTTGAGACTGGCAGCACTGGGAAAGGTAATGCTGCCTCAGGCCCTCCCCATGCCTGAAAGAGGTCAGGGAGGCAAAAAGACACTTGGTCTGTGAATCCCACCAGGTTTACATAGGAGCTGCTTCTTTACAGAAAAGTTTTCAGCTGCTCCTTGTGCCCAGCAAGAGAAGTGTGAGCATGCAGGGGATTTAGGCAGCAAGTGCAAGGGGTACCTTCAGTGTACCCAGCTGTGCGGGTATGGAGCAGGGCTGTTGTCCAAGTCAGGGGTAGGGGCTGCTGGACACAGGAATTTAAATGGGGAAGAAATGCACTTGCATACTTACAGCCTTTCGTAAGACCAGCTCCACATAGCTAATATTTAATATGAATCTGTTCTGGAACAATTTTTCATAAACTACTTCTGTCCTTATATGTGCTAATGCCTCTGACATCTTGGGGTACACTCTTTTTTAGCTAGCTGTGTCACTTCCTGTAGGAGGAATGGACGTGGAGTGCAGTAGCATGTTATTGTCAGCAATTATACTATTGATATCCATTTCTTAACCAACGGTCAGACAAGAGCTGAGATTATGCCCAGAGTGACCATCCCAGCAGCAGACCCAGTAAGTGTGGTGCGGTGTCCTGATAAATCCCACGCAGTCAGCAGAAGAATGACAACAATAATGCATTCAGAAAGGTCTCACAAAAGGACTAAGAACATCAGTGGCCTGGATTTCTGTTGCCATTCTCTGGAGCCATCCAGAAGGCTTACACTTATTTTTTTCTGAACAGCTGGTCCCGGTCCACTGGCCGCTGGGCCCAGCACGGTGGCACTGCCCTGCAGCCCTCTGACCTTGCCTGCCCAGCACAGTCCAGAGCCAGGGAGACGTTACAGCACAAGGAGCCCAGCGTGTGAGACTGCAGGACTGTGGTGAACTGGTGCGAGTTGAGCCCAATGCATCTCACATCCGGAGCATGAGCTTTACCCTGTGCATCTGTGACTGTCGGGACAAAGAGGCTTTTGCTTCCTTTTTTTTTTCAGTCTCTCAAAAGCAGGAGAGACAGTAAGTCCAATCTATGTCCAGGTTTGGATAGGTAGTTGCACAGATTAAAGTACTGAGTAACAAGCGACATCCCATCAGCTGAGCTGCAGTAGCTGAGTGTACAAGTGCTCTTAGCACACTCCAGCTGCAAGTGATGATGTGTTAGGTGTTAAGACGCCCTCGTGGATATATGCAGGGCTTTAGCAGCAAACAAAGAGCTGGAAATTCTTCCGTGCTTCTTCCTAGCCTTAGAGAGAAGAGATTGGCAGGTCCAAGGAGACAGCTTATTTATGACTTATTGACTAATTGAATTATGATGGGATTTACTTTACCTTGCAGATCCAGAGAAATGTGGTTTAATGTATCTCCCCCACCCCTCACCCACAGTTACAATTATTTAGATTTATTTTAGTTATAGAGCCAGAATCGGATCTTTGATTAAGTGGCTTAGCAGAATTACAGAACTAGCAATATTGGACTAGTTATTTCTTAGGAAAAAAATATCCAAGCTTGGCACAATGCAGATACTTCTAACTCTGTTATATTTTAGTGCTTCCAACTCCTATGTAAGACATTGTGGCCAGCCTACCAAGAGGTACTTTTTGATGAAGACAATGTGTTTACATATACAGAAAGTGACAAAAGAGGGCTCATGCCACAGGTTCCCTATGTCACATTAATATTTTAGGGCAAAGCCTGATACAATATTTGCCCTAATTTGCCTGAAGCACCATACCTACATGTAGCAGTGTGTAAGGTTATGTCTAAAACATTTCTTCCCCCCTTCCCGGCTGCAAGCAGGCAGGGGCTGATACCGTAGGAACACCTGTGTGTTGCCAGCTTCTGCACTTTTAGTGACCAGTGAAACTTCCAGACATATCCTTTCTGCACTTTTTTATTGGTTAAGTTCACAGAAAACCCACTTAATTATTGCATAATGCCTTCATGAATCAAGCTTTTACTGTGCAATTCAAGTTGCAGTAAAATAAGTGTGCTTCACATGTTAACAATTACAGGCTAGATTTATAAAAGCATCACACACTGTTTGCATTGGCTTTTCTAACCACTTTATTCATAAAACAGTGTTAATGCACCTAAAATAAATTCACCTTCCTTCTGAAACTCATTAAACTCTTGTGTGTCTGAACAGACAACTCTTTAGTCACCATGCACACTAGGAATGCATCGTGTAAAATAAAGATGGTATGTTCCTGCTTACATTCTTTTACTGTTCAACCAGGCAGGTGTGTGAGTTAGACATGGCTGGAGCCAGGCCTATGCTGCATCTCACAGGGTTTGAAGTTGCAGACATGAGGGATCATCCATGATGGACTCAGTCCTAAAGAGCAAAAGGTTGAATTACAGCAAGGACCTAGCCCACTATAAAAGGACACCAAGAAGAATTTTGCTTTGAAATTCTGATCTGTGCTGCAAGTTCAAGTTTGCTCTGCTTCCACTGCCTTCAATGAATGTCAGCTGTACTCACACAGCTGTAAAATATTATTTATACCTGCAAGTCTGGTGGGGTCAGAACAACATAGAACTGGTGTAAGAGAAGAAGCCAGCGCAGTGCCTTGCTGTAAGCGAAGGCAGGATTGTCTGCAGTACAAGACAGGCCCCTAGCCACAAAATTTTGTTTTTACAAATCATGTTTAATCTGGATGGAAATTCAAATTAGATTAATTTTGTAAGAAACATTTCTTTTCTTACTTAATGCAATCTGACCTTTTAAAAGTACTTTTGGGTTTGCGCTATTAAGACAAAATAATTTACTTTCTGTTTGCTTGTTCCTTTCTTATAAAGTTGTGGGTTTTTTTTATAATGGACACACACATATATAAAAATTTATTTAACATTTTGTAGACCGTGATTTGTAAAAGAGGCAGTGAAGAAGAACTTGTTGATGGAGAGGACTCTGCATAAGCAGGACATACCTGCTTTTTGACTCAGCCTTCCTCTGAAGATCCATAGAAACTGTAGCATTTTTTACCAAATACCAAGTGAATTTCCTGATTGGAACATGTGATCAGCTTGGAAAAAGTGTGTTTTTGTGCAGTCTGTTTCCTGCCCAGGTACAACTTTGCCTTTGGCTAAACTAGCACCACAAGTCATAATCAATTAAAGTTCTTGTTTTTCCTTTTGGAACTGAGCACTCAAGCTTTCCGTGTGAAAGTCTTAATGGTGGGTATATGTCTAAGTGTGAATGTTTTCCTATGTCATTCATATTAATGAAGGCCTGCAGGTGTATTTGGAACACATTTTCTGAAGTAAGTTGCTGAAAATACTTTTTTCTTCTCTTTTTCTTTCTGGAGAGCCCCTCACCCCCAGCATCTGCATATAAAATAAAATTTTGAGGCCAGTCTGGAATTCCATACCCCTAATCAGACCATGAACATGTACCTAGTTTAATCTCTTCTCTGGAAAAATACTCTAGGAAAAGACTCAGACAATTTATTCTCCATTACAGAAGAAATACACTATTAAATGGGGCATAGAAATAGTCCTTTGGATTGACCTAATCAAAACGAATTTGTTTCCTCTTCCTACACTTGAGTAATAGATGTTGACAAAGCCACTGAATTATTTGGTTCCAAGTCTTGCTGAAATTTCTCTTAATGGTGAATATGAGCTAGATGTTACAAATGTGGCTCAGCCTTGAGCAGCAAGCTGAGAATTCCCTGTTAATACATGATAGAGCGGTCACTCTTGTTACCCAAGTTTCTGAGGTTTTCTGAAATAAAAGCACAGAAATTTGATAGGTAAGCACACAGTATTTGCCAGAACGAGTAATCCCAGAGAACTCACTAAGCCTACTGAAGTCAGTTGAGAGATTTTTCACCTTTTCTCTGGAATTTGTGTCAGTGTTCACATTTTCCCACAAGAAGTGTGATTCAAAGCCTAGGAGCATCTCTTCCTGGACCGTTGGGAAATCTTAGGCCAGGAATTTGGAGGGAGTAACCCAGAGGTGCTCGCCTAGGGAGGTTCTTTTGCAGGGCACTGATAAAACAAGACTCACTGTATTTAAAACCCAGAGAATTAACAAGGAATTAAATTCCAGTCAGAAGCAAAACATCAAAATAAACCTCCCTCAGGAAAGCTGAGTTTTCATAGTGATTTAACAGCATTTACAGGCTGTAACCATGACCTCACTGATGTAGGCACTCTGCAAACACAGCTTGCCTTAAGCTATTGCATGAACACTCTTACTTTAGACTGCCCAGGCTGGCACGCCATGCCTGTATGTGCTCTTCTCTTCCTTCAGAGTTGGCTTTGTTGGGACACATGATGGGCTCCTTCTTCCCCTCTTGGTTCCAGTTGTGTTTTAATGGCCTTCATGGTTTCCTGGTCTTACAGTACACTGAATCAGTGGTGCTACCTTTACTGGAGCCTTTAAAAGCATGAGGAAGAAGAATTCTGCATTAGACCAAAAGTCCAACCACCCCAAAGTATCATGTCTTCAGCAGTGGCCCAAAATAGCTGCGTGTGGAGGAACGCAGGAAGAGGGAGCTCGTGTGACAACATGTACCCAGAATGCTCTCCACATCTTGAGCAATCTTTGGGTTAGGAGCCCTCTTTCCAGATGTCTTGTAGTTAATAATGACCATAATTTACCACATAAGAAGGATTTACAGAGTTAGCTGTGAGCATTTACAGACAACTTGCAGAAAAATAGCACCATGAAGAACTCATTTGTTATATACAGTGCTAGCACTTAAGAGACAGATATAGGATGATCAGCTATATGTCAAATCCTCCTCTTCCTCTGGATACAATTTTGTCTTTGCAGTCTTTTACCTCAGAAATGTCTTGTAGTACTAAAAGCAACATCAGCATCCTCTGTTTCATCTTTGCACTGCAACAGTTGAAATGCAGGAAATTCAATTTAAATCTAAGGAAAAAAATTGCTAAGAGTGTAGTCAAAAAAGGGAACAGGTTGCCTGGAAAGACTATGGATTCTTCACAATGGAGATACCCAAAGGGACACAGCCCTGAGCAACTTGCTGTATCTGACCTTGCTTTGAGGAGTAGAGCTGGCCTAGTTTTGAACTACACGACTTCCAGAGGTGCCTTCCAACCCCAACTAGCCTGTGATTCTATGGCCTTGCAAAAAAAGGGAATTAAAACATGGGACACATACCAGAAGTTTAGTACCTTCTCCCCACTCATTTCAAACTTCCTGACCCCCATGAGAATAGGGAGAATAAGGCCCTGTCACCCACGCTCACAGACCTACACACTTCAATTACATGTCCATAATGAATTTCTGCGTTGTCAGGGCAATATGTAACTGAAAACTTGCATCAGAAGCTGTTCAGATGAAATGTACACTTGTACATTTGTGATCAAAGTTACTTTGAGAATCAAATTTACAGATTAAACACCTTTTTTCAAGGCCTTTCTGTCTTTCCAATCATGACACCCCGTCTGCGTCCTCCAAATTAATTTCATGCCTTAACATTGTAACCGTGCTTATTTATTTTCTCCCATCCTATTCTGAACAGAAATCAACAGCAAAACTGACATTGACTTCAGGGAATGTAAGGGCTGCAGCAGCAGAATCTACTTAAAAACTAAAAAATCAAAAGCTTAAATTCAACACCATGGTGTCTTTCTGCCAAATCAGTTTTAACACAACAATGTGATTTTTTTTGCATTGCATTATTCCATGTGTTTTAGGGAAGGTACCTTATAGAGTAAAATATCTTACAGTTTCTTGTCCTTCTAATATTTTCCAGCCCACCATCTTCAGGTGGGTCAGGTGGGTTTGCAACAGTCATGCAACATATTTCCACATCTGTACTGGCAAATCTGATGTGTCTGTGCACAGTCATTGTGATAACTGCAGGTTTTCTGTGTCACCCCAGGGTGCCTATGAGATGCTGATTCTATTTGGGAGGGCAGAGCTCAGAGCAGCTCAGATACAGGGGCTCCGCACATATGTTTATCTATGTATATGCTGCGTTTGCTAAGGCCTTATCAAAACTTTGCAGTCTTGTGATTGATTAATGTGCAAAAACCCCAGATACAGTTATTCCCTTCAGACAAGGGCAACGACTGTATGATTTAGGCCGAAACAAAGGTGTCAAAATATTAAGAAATCTGTAAAACCTCCACTGTCTGTGGTGGGGGCCCTTTTCTGTGCAGTGAACACCGAGTTAGAACCCTGGCTTCTCCGCTGCCTTGTACCGTTTACGGTTTCTTACACTTGAGCAGAGGTCTGTAATTTAGAATCCCGCTGACCCGCCGCCGGGTCTGTGCCGGCTTTACAGAAGCGCACAGGGCTTCTGCCGGTGGGGAACGCTGGCGACGGGAGCCTTCCCCCTCCGCGGCCAGAAATACAACCTCGGTCGGTCGTGGCGTGGCAGCCAGGAGGGCCCGGGCCGCTGCTCCGTTGCTCGGAGAGAGCCAAGTGCTTTTTGCTCATGAACCCGGTGCTTCAGGCTTTTACCTCTAGAGGGGGGTAGATACCTGCGTTCCGCTTCCAGCCTGGGGCGAGGCCAGCCCCGGCCGGGCTCGGCCGCGGCCCCGCGGCCCCGG
>JANZLQ010000032.1:5043542-5059434 GCA_026212715.1 Elanus axillaris
CACGACGGTTTCGCCGGAGCTGGAGGCGCTGGCTTGTGCGGAAGCCTTGTAGCAAGCCTTGCTCTGCTTCCAGCCGGGGACTCCTTTGGCAGCGCTTGGTTTTCTGCTGGGAGCACAACCGCGGGCTTCGCAACCCGGCGGAGCTGAGCGGGGGGCCGGGAGCTGCCCCCCTAATCTGCTGACGGGGAGTTGCTGCCGTGCTGCCCTCGGAGCCCCCTTCGCCGTGACGCTGCGAAGGCCAGAAGGCTTCACGCGCTCTCCTGCGACGAGAGCAAGGCCAAAAAGATGAGGTTAAGACGCCACATTTACTGCGAGCCCACCTGCCCACACAGGCGCTGCGGGAGTGAGGTGTTCAGATAAAAATTGGGGTCGTGGTGAGCAGAGAAAGCAGAGCGGAGGAGGTGTTTCCCGCCTGCGGGAAGGTCCGTCCTGCGGCTCCGCAGAAATCCTGAGTTTCAGTGACTTGAAAGATTCTGTTTATGTGGGATATAAGCAAAAGTGATGAATATAAATAATTCCTCTTGCCGCCTTCATTCCTGCCTGTCATTCAAGAGATAAGGGAACAGCACGACAGCTAGCATGAACGTTGTGTGTAAATGATCTCCAGATGGAAAAGGAATTCACCCACTTATTTGGAGTTTCCAGATGTTTGGAAGCCCTGGACGGCTCACGTGTACATTAACAGCACAGACCATGCAGAGGGTGTCTGGAGACAAAGTGCATCTTTGCTGTGCCGCTGCCTTATGCAGATGGAACAAGCCCGATGTATTCGCAGTGTCCTGAACGTATGGTGCACAGGCTGGTCATCTATGCACCAGCTGCTTGGTGGAGCTGCTCAGCCTTGGAAGTGCTGGGCCCAGGAGCACCTGACACGGGACCTGTATCCACGTTTTGGACCTGGAGTCCCCCGGCAGGAGGAGAGGTCCTCCATTCGCAGGCAGCAGAAGAAGCAGATCTTTTGGGGGCCTGTCTTGGCCATGGGTAACTTTTCCTGCTTGTCTTTGCTTGAGATCCCAAGCTGAACCACAGGTTATTGGTGGTACCAGCCAACATGCAAAACTAGAGATTTTTGGAAATGTTGAGGATACTGAAAAAACCTTTTTAAACCTTTTTCTGCCCCAAGAAAAAAAAAAACTAGAAATACTGAGAGAAAAATATTTTTAAAAAATTAAAATCAGAAATTCTTTTTGCCTCTTCAAGAACAGAAAGTGTGTGTATGTGTAACTTAGTTATCATTTAGAAACTCCTGCTACGGGTAGTTTTTAAATAAATAAACGCTATATGGTGTAAAACATCTTGGGACCATGGAAAGAGTTACGCTGCATGTGAAAGTACATCAACAAATTATTTTTCTATTGACACACTCCTACCTTAAGAAAAATCTTACATTAGAAAATAGAAAATTTAGCCTCAGTCTCTAAGCCTTGTGAGTATAGGAAGCAAAATATCTGTAATAAAATAAGACCTGGAATAACATTTTGAAGGATTGAAATGCAGCAAGAGTAACATCAATTTAACTTTAAATTTTTAAAAAATCAATGCTTGTGTAAAAAAAAATCCCATAAAATGTCTTTTCCCATTTTTTTTCTTTTTCTTTTTCAGAATTTCCAATATTTACCAGTCAGCTCACAGGAAAAAAGAAAAGAAAAGAAACTACCAAGGTTTCCTCCTAATGTTTTCTACTTTCTTTTCCTACGAATTGTGACAAGTCAGTTTGCACATGTGCAGGTTGCATTCTGCATTGCTGTCCCTCCCTGATGCCCAGGATTCAATATCTCCTGCTTCTTTCCAAGAACCTCCGTTTCCTTTGCACGTTCAGAGCATGGTCCTCTTGCTGGCAGTGGGGGCTTTCTGCCCATGTAAGAAAGTGAAGCTGACATAATACATATGTCAGCTGAAGATGGTATTTCAAAAGGCCTTCTTCAGAATTTCTTTGTGCCTTTATTCACCCTCTTCACCCTCCAGGTCTTTTCCCCACTGGATCATCTGGCATCAGTGAGGGAGTTTTATGGCTTTAAACTGGTTTCATTAAGACATGAGCAGAACTAAGGACCTCTCCATTATTTTTCTACTGAGGCTTTCATATTTAGTAGTTCTTTCACCTGTGCAGTACCTTTGGCTGGTTTTGGACAGAGTAAGATTTTGAAGCAATGATCTGTATCCACAACACAAAGATTTCTCTGTATCTGACACTTCAGAAGATTCCTGTCTCAATGTTCACTAATTACCTTCCAGAAATCAGGACAGATCTTTGGTTATATTGACTCCCTTGACACCAGTCTGCTAGGTTTAATATCTCGGTTATGGAGAATGGAATGGCTGTTGAGTTGCAGAAATTCACAGTATCCCTTTGACATTTACTTTTGTGGCCTCAAAAGGCTAAGACACTGCAGTCAACAAGAGCAAGTGTTCCTAGGCTTGCTAAAAGTCTTCCTGGGAAAAAAAATAGTTGCAACATTTCTAAGTATTCCCAGACTGACTTCAGAATTGCTTGTGTTTTGATCATATACATGCTTTTTTAGATGTGAAAAGGACTTGAGGTAGACAGAAATCAAACAAAGATAAATGCAGTCCAATTTATTTTAAAGCAGTGTTGATTCCATAGAAGCTATAACTGCAGTTAAGGTTTTAAAGCATTTTATTTTATATAGTGTTTTTTTAATTGAGTCATGATGAGATTAGAAGAGGGTGAACCAATGGAGGAAAAACATACACTGTTTTTCACTCACCCACAAAAGGGCTTTTCACCCCTCTGAAGCCTGACGAGCTACAGCCAACCACTCAGTTTCAGATAGTAGGTTCTTTTCAATTACTAGTCATTCATTGGAGTAACTTCAGGGTTTTTTTCCAGAGAGAAGAGTCTAGAAAAGGTTGGGAGTGTAAGTCCAGCTTTTTCTGGACTGTGGGACAAGCCCACAAGCCCGGTGGCCTGTGTGACTCATCTATGTCATTTGCTCATTCTATTTGCTCATTCAAGGACAAAAACCCAAATTAAACCCCTGCTCTGGTTCTGAAGTGGTTTATAGACTGCTGGGATGGCCTGAGTTGCCTTGCCAGTTAGCCAGAAGACAATTTCACATGGCTCGATTGCAGCCTCTACACCCTTCTGGGATAGAAGTTAGATCACTGAATGGGGCTCATTTTGGCTCCTGTACATGCTTTGGAGCTCTATATTCTTCCTGTTAATGGCAGAGGCCTTTTAGGTGCCAGGCACGGACTTCACGGCTTACCCAAAGCTACCCAACCTGCTGCTGCATGGCCCCACACAGGGCTTAGGAGAAGAGGCGGTCTGGCAGGCTGACACACATGGGCAACAGGGAGTTGGACAGCATGATGGGGACAGGGCTAAAACAGAAGGGAAAGCCCATTGTCATGGTGTGCTGTGGGTGGGGAGCCCTGGGCAAAGCTGTGGCTGCAGTGAAGCTTGGAGGTTTCCTGTGGTTTGGGGATCCTCTGACCAGCTGGGATGGGAGAGGAGCATGTGGCGGGGGGGCACGTGTGTTCAAACCTCATGCTGACACAGGGAGACTGGACAAAATTTTAGCTATCCAGCTACCTTAGGGTTAATTTTGTTGAATGGCTTCAGTTTTAAGCACTGTTTTAAGCCCAAGAGGAGTGTGGTCAGGCAAAGACAAATGCAAATTTCCACAATATTTAAAATCAAAAGTAAATCTCTCAGCTGCTCTGTGTAGAGCAGTTCTCTTGCAGGAACCTGTCAATCTATGTGTCATTATTATGGCCAATTATAAACAAAAGACTAAATTCTGGGGGAATTTCCGGAAGTCTGTTTTTGGTATGAGCAAACAGTGGGTGGACAATAACTATTTTTATTAGAACAGAACAAAATTTGGAATTCCCCCCCCCCCAAAGAAAGAATTTTCCTCTTGGTTAGAATCAGATTAAAAAGTCAAACTTCCTCATGACAGGAAACACATCAAAAAGACACCCACAGCAAGCTTCAACCTTTTTGCATTGACTTCAGCACTTGCAGTTTAGGGTATTTTGTTATTTTGCTAAAGTCATAATATTACAGCTGTATTGAAGTGCTTCAACCATAGAGAAGCAAATCACTTCAAGCTGATGAAATGAAATATTCTGATATTTTTCCACTGAGCAATTTAGGTAAAATGTTAGAATCCTAGTGAGTCTCCAGACAACAAAGAGCCAGCAGCGGCTGCAGAAGGATGCAAGGAGGGAGAGCACATTGTGGAGCCATAGAAATAAATTGAGTGGAAGGTTGACAAGAGCTTTTTACTTGCCAGTCTTAAAGGACCTTGTGTGGGAAGGAAAGACACTTTAAAAATAAGCATTGCTAGGATTCCCTTTCTCTGTTGTTGTTGTCTTCATGCTGCCATGAAATATTTCAGCTTGTTAGAAAGAAAGAAATGCAGGAAGGGTGAAGAGACTGTTCACATGACCAGGTCCCAGCGGCTTACTTGTCCCATCTATAAGCCTCTAACATCTAGGTGATTTTTTTACTGTTTATGCCAGCTGGCCTACCCTAGAGAAGGCGACATAATACCTATGCACAGAACTTGTACAATAAAAACCTAAATGCATTTTCACAAGCCCTCATTCTCTGAGCTCCTTACTAACTTCTGGTAAAGGGGATTAGTCAGTGGCATACATACTACTGGCTCCAGCATTCACTGGGCCATTAATCCTCCAGTTGCCAGGAAAGAACTGTTTCCATCAACTCATTTTACTGAAGAACTCAAAAACCTACTGTTTAGTTTTGAATCACCATCAGACTGGACTGCTCTCCTTCATCCCACCTGCTATGGGACCGAGTAGCAGAGGACTGTCAGTGAGCTTCCTGGAGGATTTAATGTTGCTGCTGTAGGTTCAAGCCAGCAGACCTAACAAGGGTTGATTTTTTTTCTCAACACATGACTTTAGAGGCCTTAAAGTCACCTGTCAGCTCAGTTTGTCTTTCTTTCTGAACAGGATCAAACGGCCAAGTTGCAGGAAAACCTCAGCCAAATTTTTCCTTCCTGAAACAGTAGATTCTCATTAAAAATGACTGTGTCTTATGGCATTTAGGGCTCAGCCAATATTTCTGATTCCCCACTACCTTTTAGTTGGAGCCCCCTGAACAATGCTTCTTCTTCAAGTCTGAAATGTGATACTGTATTACTGTAAAAGATAGAAGTGCAGATTGTTATTTAAACTAAGGGCCTCACTTTGCCAATGAACATCAAAGTAAGTTAAAGTGGGTACAAACACAATGCAGATGCCCTGGAAACGCATTTTATATTGTCAGAGCAAAGGGATGAGGCCTTTGTAGGGTCAGTGAGTCTTACAGATTTATAGTAATCTGATTTTTTTTCCTTTAAAGCCCCAAGTCCTGACATCATATCAACATGAAAGAAACTCAGCTTTCAAAAAAGGTTCATTTCTAGCTTTTGTGTTTGCAGGATATAATTTCCCAAAAGGACCTTAGAAGCCACGTTGTCCATTATAATATGATTATAATTAGCTCATGGTTAGGGGCAACAGTATAGTATGAGTTTTTGTGTTATACCTGAAAAAAAAAAGTATTGAAAATATTTGCTTGTACGGTGACCTTAAACAAAGATTACAGTGAGGTCAATATATTATTTCTGATAGAAATATATCTTTTTGAACTGTGCAACTCCTCTAAAATACTGATACTGGTTGCCAATTATAGTGATTCTTTTTTAATAAGCTAAAATATGTCTCAGATTATGTCCCAGGCAAAGACCTGGCAAGGAAAAGAAGTTCAAGCCTACAGACACAGAAACCATGCTGCTTACTTGCTGTTGACTGTTTTCTCAGAAAAAAGGGATGGTAAGTAGGATGGAAAGACCAAGAAGATGGTAGGAAAAAAGCAGGAGCCCTGGCACTGTCCTTTCCACTGGTTGAAGGGTCATAACCTACTGCCAATGCACTCCAGAGGTAAACTGCTACAGACTGTGCCCAGGCTGCAGCCTTCAGGACGTTGTTATTCCTAGTCTGATGCCCAAAATGCCAGTACAAACTCTGCCTTTGCCATCTCAAGTGTCTTTATACTTTATTTTAATGGCAAGTGTATCTTTAAACTGCTCTGTGGGAATGGACAAACATGGCAGATTTTTCAATAAAAGTTTATGGCTGTGCGTTATTGCAGACTACAGGAGCTCTAACCTGGCGCTGCATGCCAGTTGTCATGCCATGGGATAGTTATATATGACACCAAAGGGAAGAAGAAAGAAAAAAATTTTAAAAAGAAGCAAGAGAGTTTTCTTAACTGACGATGGAAACTCTATTTAGCACTATCCTTCCTCTAAGATGCTGTAGAGTCTAGATGCTGTGGTGCTTGATTCTCTTCTCTGTTATTCCCATTTGTATGATGCAATTTTCTGGCCAGACAGGCCTGACTTGGGCATCCAGCTGGGCTGGGAGTGGACAGTCCGTGCTGGAGTGCTGCTGGAGACAGAGGAGTGAGCTTTAGCTCTTACCTTCCCTGCTGTTTCTCGGCATGCAGCCTGTTCCCATGACATTATCTGAAGCTGGTCATGGAGGTTTATGGTTTATTTTTATAGCAATATTTCCAAGCAATTATCTTCCAACCTGTAGCTATAGACCTTTATACTCTCAATCTAGCAAGGGCTTGTCTCTGTAAATCCACTTGTTTAAGATTTCCCTCATGTGTGCACACTAAACACATTGTTAACCTTGATGAGCAGTTAAACACTTAACCAGCACTGCAAAATTTCAGCTCATTTTCAAGTGTTGTAAGCCTTCATTTCTCCTGTCTGTTCTGTAAGCCTGGCATGGTAAGGCAATAAAGGAAGGAATAAAATATCTAGAGCCAGCAACTTAACTGGTTTAAAGCACTGCAGCTCCACAAAGTCAGTGGGGTTATAGAGATATACATACACATTGAATCTAGTTTTACATAAACCAAAATCAGTGCTCCCTGGCTTTCATAGGTCTATCTGTACTTTATTTCTCTTTATTGTTTTGGAGAGGGTGTGTGTTTTGTTTTGAAGAGAAGACACTAACTTTATTTAAAAGAGTACTGACAGCTCATTAGTCAATGTTAATTTTTTTTGTGTTTGAACTGGCATAGACGCCTTGCATAAATGCAATTATCTTATGCTAATAAACGCTACTAGAGATCATGCTAGCCATTGAGTGTTAAGTCTTCGCAATGGACTAAAAATCCAGGCTCTGTTTCTGTTTTGCACTACTATAGTTTATAGCTAGCATAACTCAAATGATTGGACTGGAGATGCAGAAGAATAATCTGAAGATGCAGTGAGCCAGGGCCCCCTTCACTAGGTGTGGTACCCAAAATGTAACGTGCAATTCAAGTGCTAGTCATAGGCAAATTCTGGACCCTGAGTTGCTGGATCTGAAAGAGGAAAAGGGAAAATGTTGCTGTAGTGGTTACTGCACAAGTGAAACACCAAACAGAGCATATGAGGATCAAAAATGAGGCAGGAAGAACACAAAGTTAAACACTCTGCATACAAAGATTAATTACATAAAATAAAAGCTGGAAGAAATAAAAGAGTCAAATAAGGCAGTAGAAGAAATTTCTAAAAATGTTGCTGTTGACACTAAAGAAAGACAGAGAGTATTCTGCCTCCAGCTGCAATACAGCTGTCACATCCAAACAAATTAAAACCCTCTGAGGACCAAAAAACACAAGAAACTGTAACTTTATAAGTGAAGCATTATTTTTTCTCTGCATCCCAAGCCGAATGCTTATTTAGAGTGTGAAAAAGTAGCCTGGAAGCATGCAGTGGCACAAAATACCTTTTTAGGTCCAGGGAAGCTTTAGATCTGTTTTTGTGGGTGTTAAAACACACATTCTTACTGTCTTGCTGCCACTGTATGAAAGAGACTTCTGCCCTGTTTTTCTGTCTCTATTTCAAGACTTCTGATGGCAGATTCTGACACTCCTGATTTTGGTGACCCAAGCAATCGGAAGATGCACATACACACTTTTTAAGTGAGCACTGCAATATTTCCTAGTGGTCTGGCTTGTTTGCTGTGCGCCGTTTCAGACAATACTGTACAAAAAGAGCAGCTGGGACTCCGCATGCTGCTAGAGGTTTGCTCCGAGGAACCCCCCAGCCTCCCAATCCCATCTCAGTTGCACTTGGTTACCAAGAAAGTTTTGCATTTGTTATAAGGTGCTTATGCTGATTTACAAAGCCATTGAAAAGCAGAGCCCAAGTTACCTTTCTGAGTTACTGACTCTTTACTCCGCTGGTCACAGGCTGAGGTCAACTGGTACAGGTCTCTGTGTATCTTCAATACTGAAATGCTTCACTTTGGGTGGTCGCTCTTTCAGCCATTGTGCACGTGGCCCTGCTGCCTCCCGTCAGTACCGGCACTGCTACCTTCCCTGCGGTTAAAGTCCAAACGCGAGACACAGTTGTGCTCATCGGCCATGAGCTGGATGTAAATCATAGGGATTTCTGAAGAATCATTCCCAACACCCCTTTTTCAATTGTTTCTCTTCAGTATTTTGAGATGTGTCTGCAAGATAAGGCACCACAAATAGTGTTTGCTTTTTTCCTTTGCCATTCTATTTTTGTTTTCTGTTTGTAAATGTAATTCCTCCTGCAGTACAGCAGGCGAAGATGCGTGATGTAACCATGGGAGCACAGACAAACTTCTTCCTACTCTAAACATTTGTTATGGACCAAAGTGCAGAATAGCTTTACAAAACACTTCTTTGATTAAAAGAATAAAACCAGCTGCTGCTGTACAGAAACTTAAAATATTTATCACATTAAATATAGATTGTGCAATCTTATGCTGACTCTTTAACCTTAAATGCCTACTAAATCAATGCAACAGATCAGAACTCACAGAAGTCAGCCTTCTAAAGCCAGTACTATTAATCATTACTTTAAGTTCTGTAAATCTGTTTGATGTCAGGCATAATACAGATGATTATGTGAGCTGGAATTTTAACTGTATTGTTAATCAATGGATGTTTTCACTGACTAGATGAGGAACAGGGCAGGAAAGCGTATTAAAAAAAAAAGAAGAAAAAAAAATAATTGGAATGTGCCTGCTCCAGAAATAGTAAAGTAGCTTTGTTTCACCGATGTAACAAATTCCATCATATGAAAACTATTATACAAAGGTTACTCATTATTAAAGGTATACCACAAAATGTCATGGTAATAGAGTGTTGTCATGGGATAAATATATCTCACTTTGAAATATTCTCCATAAATGCCTCAGTCACCACAACTTCCATTTAGCTGCAGAGGGCTGGCAGGAATGTTTTGTTTTAAAATTAATCATCCACTGTTCTTCCTTCCTGTCAGTAGGCTTAAGCACTGCAATATGAGGGAGGAAATCTTGGAACTGGTTTCTATATTCATCCAACGCCCAAGACCAGAGGGAGGAAGGGATATTCCCAAACCTAATTTTGGGAATATCACAACTTTGAGAATTTCAGTGAGACTTCTCACTTAGCTGCAGTACCTAAGAAGTAAACTGCTCTGAATCTAACAGAACTGACCACCAGGTGTTTAAAGTGGTTAGCATTTGTCCTGTGAAAAGCTGAGAGATCATCACAGACAAGATGGCCAGAGATATTAATTCCAAGTATTTTAATCTAGGAAGGATGTCAGCACACAACCAATCGATGAAGAAGTTATAAGATGATTCAGCTGAGTTTAAAACTCTATGTGTGGAGCTGACTAAAGAATCCTAGGAAAAGAGCTGATGTACAACCTTCCTCTGAGATCAGCTTGAAGATGAGGGCAGAGATGGGGAGGGTCAGCAGTCATTTATTCACTATTAGTTATTGTGCGTTCTTCCAGCCCCTTAGCTTTCTGTCCTCCTTTTTTCATGTAGCCTGTGTGTTCGGGATTTGTCTGATGCCTGAGCCAGCTCCTTCTCTGAGAAGCCCGCCGGGGCTTTGCTGGCTGTTTTTGTAGGATGAGAAGTAGATACAGACTCTGTCCTGCTTCTGCATCCGCAGGGATTCAAACTGCTCTCCAGTGCACGCTGCCCCTGCCCACAGTAACCTCAAGGGGAGTACATGGCTCTAAATCATCACCCAAGTCCATTCAAAGCAAAAAAAACCCCGAAAAAGTATGTCTGTGTGTATTCATAAAAGTTAACCTCTCACAAGGCAGCGGTTTTGTGCTCAGCAGCTGAGCGCCGGCGTGGAGCTGCGCTGGGAGAGCAGCACGCCGACAAGTGGGACTGAAGTGGTGTGAAAGCAAATTGTACTTTCCTATGTTGTTAATTGCTGCCCGTCAGTAAAAATTACTCTTTCTTTTCTTAACAGTGTTACTGCCTGGCTGAAAACTTTATGAGAAATTGCTCCTCGATCTTTTACGGGAGCTTCAGCAGTCACGTTTTGGAAGCTGTTATTTAATAGGATGTCAGTGGGTCTGCAGGGGAGTAAAACCCCCAAATAACTTTTCTTTTGAAACCTTCTTGCAGCAGCTGTTTCTACACATGATTCGTAACTTCTCTGCCTTAAGAACTTGCTGGCCATTTAAATAGCTTCAGTGAACAAAAGCACGGCACACACACACACAGGTCCAGAACAAAGCATGCACACTTTCATTAAATACCTGTGCCCACAATCTCATACGAGTGCTTATTTAGAATTTTTGACAATGTTTTATATGGTTAATGCACTATATGGTTACTTACCAGTCACACCATGTACAACCACAGCAGCTGTATGAGATAGCTGATTTAATAGAATCTGACTCCATTTTATAGGCAAAGAAATAGATCAAGGAAGTCATGTGGGATGAGAGTGGCAGAACCAAAATTAAGTTTCAGATCTTCCTCCATTCTCATCTAACACATGCTCCTTCAGACCATGTTGCCGTCTTACTAAAGTTGGACTTTGATAACTACTGTGCAAAAGAACCTTTGAGAAAATAATTTGGGGAGACATTTATATTCTCACTATATGTAAAAGTAGCTGCATAAACTGATTTTCATCTTTTTCAAATAAATTACTAAATTTCTACATCTGACCCAAATTGTATCAGCCTCATTGGAGTCCTCGTTGCCCTTTGGGGCTACAAATGTGTAATATGACAGCAGAATGAGGCCCAGTGACTTTAACAGACTCTCTGACCACAAGCTTAAAACAAGTCATATCTGAAAGCACACTTTCAGCTACTGTCTCATAACCAAATATTCCAGTCTGGAGTTGCTTGGGGATCTTTGGAAGCTTTGCTGTTCAGTTTTCATTATTAATGACATTTAAGAAACTGCAGCAGGATTGAGAAATTACCACGCATTCTCCTGGCTTCTTAATGCAACCTCTGAGAGTAGAATATGTCCAGCACTTGATGTTACTGTCAGAAAATTACTCCAAATAAGCTTTAAAAAGGAAACCATGGAGAGGGAAAAATGAGGGCAAAAATAGCTAAATCATGGGTTGAGAGAAGGGAAGAAAACCAGAAGATAGCTGCTGAGACAGACACCGAGGAAGAAAAGATCAATCATCTACTGTGGGTTTTAAAGACCATTATTATGTTAAATAGTGAGCTTCAAAATTGTGTGTATGCACTTGCATGTATAAAATATATAAAGTTAGATGTGTGTAGTTTGCTGCTTCTTAGTTTGGAAGTTTGTTGTATGTGAAAATAAACTATAGCTTCTTGCTGCACAAACCCAGAACAGCCCTCTTTACAACATACATTTGCAGGAGCAAAAAAGCAGCTCAATACTGAGTCAGAGCAAAACTGAAAACTTCAGATGCAGATTTTTAATTACATGTGGAAATGGGAACATTTGGATCTGGGCTTTGGCCCATGTACAGTCAAACATAAAAGCCAATTTTATTGCTATGGACTAGAAGTGACTCCCCTGTAAACTCCCTCGTGGCAACTTCTTGTACAGCCAAAGCCTCTCTGTCACATTGTGTGGCATGCCAGAGCCAGCACTGCTTCACTCAGCTGAATGCTCTTGAAGTCAGCAGAGTTACTTTACTCAACATTTTAAAGGCAGCTGTAGTCAACAGTGTGTAAATGAAAGGCGAATTCAGCCCGAGAGTGGCAAGAAACTACAGACTGCAATTTTAAAGTTGACTGTGCTCATGTTTTTTTACCTGCAGTATCAGAGACAAATGTTTCAGTTCTGGAAACAGCCATAAGACACCTTTTCCTTAACATTTTCTGTTGGGATCCACAAGTGCCTTTTTAGCCTGATTTCTCAAAGTGCAAGGCTCACACAGTCTTATTTTCTGCCTGCCATCAGAAAAAAAAAAAAAGCCTCAACCAAATTTGATAGATGATCAGAAGTCGCAAAACTAATTATGATCACAGGAGGTTTGTGAAACCTAATGGCTTGAGAAGAAGCCCAACTTACTGGCTCACTAACAGGAAACAAATATTTGGCTTGGCAACAGCCTGCTCACCAGTACATAATGGCCGGCCAGTCAGTGTGCTCTGCTGCCTCTTGGTGACTTGGCATGGCAGAGAGGAAGAAAATAATGCCTTATGAAAATAATGAAAGGACCTTTTAAAAGTCTGCAATTTTGGCTACCGATTTAATTCTGGTAGAGTTTATGCATCAGAATTCAATAGAATTTAACCAACAGAGGATATTTATCAGAATGAAATGACTACGTAAAGATATAATTGTTATCTTACAGTGCAGGACAGACAATTAAAAGTTAAAATCCAATATATACCCATTGTAAACTGTCCAAAACACAAAATGCTTTTTGTCTTTGTGAAGGTCTGTTGAAGGTGATGGTGTTGGTGAACAGGACTGCTTCTTCCCTCAGGGACACTCCGGTCATCTATTGCAGTTTCTCAGCAACTGCTTAAGGACTTTATTTTTGTCTTACCACTCACCTCATTTTCCTAGCACCACCCACTTCAGTTTTGGGAGCAGATTCTCAAGGGGCCTTAGGCATCTAATTCCCACTGAAGTAAAGGGTGGTTAGATGCCTAAATACTAGCTGTGTCTGGGGCATGGTTGCTGCCTTTGCCTGAGAGCATCCCCTTTCAAGGTCATCAGTGCTACTGGCTGCCCTCTGGGCTCCAGATATACCACCTAAACCCTTGAGCATCCCGCACAGATGAGTTATAACAGGGAGGGGAAGGGGGCCTACACCCCAGCGACAGCAGCTGAATCCAGGCCCAAGACCACGTCCTGTCCTGGGTGCACTCTGCCCTTTGGCTGGAACCTGCTCATGCCCCCCCCGTACATCCCACGCAGGCTGAGACTGTGCGATGAAAATGGGGCAAGTGGGGGGCAATGGCATTGCAGTGGTGGTAGGCACAGGGCCAGTACTCCAGCCAGCTGGTAACAGCATGACTGCAGCAGTTCTGTGACCCAGGGAACCCCAGTGGCCATTCCCCGCTCGCCCAAGGGGAGCGTGCTGACAGGGAAGTGAAAGCCCCATCCATCCCCTCAGCCTTTCCTGGGAGCTGAGCTCCAGGGACCCCAAGGGAAGGAAAGCCCAGGCAACTGGGCAGCCCTGCTCACATCCACACCAGTTTGGCCCTGCACAAGCTTGCCCCAAACCAACTTAGAGAGCAGGGAGGGCTTGTTCCTTGCTACTTTGCTTGCAGTCAATTTGCAAAATAATTCCTCCAGGATGATCACACAGAGCAAATGAAAAGCTCAATCCTGAATCCTCCACTGGTGTGGGTAATCCCTGTTCCAAGGAGTAAAGTCTCTTGTTTAAATGCAGAATAGAAAATTGAGGGTTTCAGGGAAAGTGTAAGCCTTGGATAGCATGCTTTGCACGTATCAGATTTAATAATTATTATTTAATTTATGAGCTCTGTAAAACCAGAAGAAGAACGATAGCAGAGGGAGTCAGGACTGGGGTGGGATGGAAGCTAGCACACCAAAGAATAAGAATCTTCAAATTTAGCCATGAAAGAAATAAGTTTAATTTTGTTGAGCTTCTTAACAGGTTAAAGTCAATGTATGTAGGTACTTAGATTGGGGAATGCTCATGAAAAGAAGAAATAAAGGAGCTGCAGAAAAAGATGTAGAATGTTAGGAAGTATTAGGAAGTGGGAAAAGCTACAGCCAAAAGCAAATTACATTATTCTTCTGGGAAAGAGAGACAAATACAACACACAGAAATATACAGAAACCAATCCTTTCTATAGGGAACATGACACTCCTTCCACAATATTGCCCTAATTAGAAAATGTACGATAATGCACACCAGTCGCAAAGCAAAAAGACAAAATTGTTGAGAGGTAAGGATACTATTTTCAGAAGATGATGAAGGAAAAGGGTGTAAGGTTATGGAAAAGTTCATTATTGGAAAAAATGAAGTAGAGGATTATTTGTTTTTATAGAAAGGTGGAATCGTGCCTGTTTTAAAGTCAAGTCTAAAATTCACATTGAATTCTGTGAGGTCAGGTTTTCTTTTCAGTAAAGTCAAAGTACTGAGTTTAACTCCCTTGCAGATATGTTACATACAGATTAAATTACTAAAGTCCAGTATTGTAGGGAAAGGAAGCGCTCGGTCAGGGGGGTCATTTGCCAGCTCTGGTACGGGCTTTTTTGTGATGTTTGCTCAGTCACTCATTTTCCGTGCCCATTCCCAAGTCACCAACCAACCTGTGGGTGTCAGCCTGGCGAGGTGTGTTGTCCCGATAGCTTTTATCCCAGGGATTTAACCTAACACGGCAAACGCATCCAGTCCGCAGCACAGCCTGGAAGCCTCCCAGCAAGAGGGCTTCTGGCTGTCGGCGCTGCCCCACGCTCGTCTGGCTCAGCCCTACGGAGGGTTCATCCTTAAAGCCGGGACTACATCAACCAGAGCCAGACGGCCACTTCTATTGATGTAAATTCTTTTTTTTTTTTTCCCCTCTCCTCCTCTCGAGGCGTAGATACAGTCGACCATTTCAGGAAAACGCTCGATTTCGACATCCCACGTACATCGATGTGGTCAATCTGCTTTGCAACCCTCCACTGAGCTCAGTAAATGAACCCATTAAAAAAAAACAAACAACAAAACGAAACAAACAAAAAAAAAAAAAACAAAGAGAGGGAGAATGAGAGAAAAAGCCGCTATTTTCTCAGGTGGTCGGACGGAGGTGTTTTTAACAGCCCGAGATCCCCGGCGGGGGCCGGTGAGGAGGGGGGCCGGGCGAGGCGGCGTCGGGAGCCCCGACGGGACGGTCCGACCCAGCCCCGGGATATCCCAAAAGGGCCGGCGCACACCTGGGGCTCCCAGGCCCCGGCTTGCGGGGGGGCGAGCAGCCGGCTCCGCGCTACAGGGTGTTACCTCCACAGGCAGCCGCGGGTGGGGGGCATCCCCACGGAGGGCCACGGCCACCGCCCCCCCCGCCTTCGCCCGGCTCTGGTCGCTGCGGCAGCCGGCCGGTTTCCCTGCTCCTCATTCATTTTCCTGCCCGGTTTCACGTGGGCCGCAACCAAGCACGGTCGGCGGCGAGCAGGCTGAAAAGCGCCCTGCCAACAGCGTGGAAACAAACGTTTTTAATGTTAAATGTAGGGGTTTTTTTTTCTTTACCCCTTTGGAAGCGTGAAAATTCATTGAAACGCGCCGGAGCCCCCGAAGTTTTTCTGTGGATTTAGCGGAAGGGACGGGGCGGCCGGGCAGACGCAGCCGTCCCCTTCGGGCCCACGGCGACGGACGTGGCCGTCTCACCCCGTGGGCCCACGGCGACGGGCTCGTGGAGCACACGCGTGGGCGCTGCCGCTTACGTGTAGCGCCCCCGGAGAAATGCCTGCCCCGCCTCCGCCCCCGTGGGTGCCGTCGGGGAAGAGGCGGCTCTCGGTGGGGCCTCGGGGCTAGCAGCCGTCCGGGGCCACCGCGGGGCGGCCAGTGCAGAGGGGCGAGCGGCAAGGCCCCCCCCGGGTGGAAGGACGCCGTCCTCGGGGGGCCGGCGGGGCCGGGGTCCAGGGGGGAGCGCGCTCCCCCCCCCCCCCCCCCCCC
>JANZLQ010000032.1:5066528-5090015 GCA_026212715.1 Elanus axillaris
CTCCCCCCCCCCCCCTTCCCTTTATTTTCCTCCTGCCATCCGAAATCTTTTTTTCTTTTTTTCCTCTTTTTTTTTTTTCCGTCTCAGCTGCTGGCCACCTTGTCTCCCATATGGATGGGGTTATCTTAGAAGAATCTCCCAGAGAATCGCTCCTTAAACCTCCTTTTGTCTTGGGGGTTGAAAAGAGCATTGTTGTGCATGAAAAGGACCTAGACAAAATCCGCACTGTTTCAATTCAGGACTGTTTAATCAGTCCCTAGTGACAATTTTATGGGTTTTAGGCGGTACAATAGTATCTTTTAAAACCTTGTGGCCTTCATGAAGACAAAGGGCTTGAATTTTATGGGCTTACAACTCCAATTAGAACAGTGCCAATGTGTATGGGAGATTATCAAATTTGTATCATAAAACCCCTTTATAATAAATGATTGCTGGAAGCTGGGGAGGGGCGGGGGGAGAAGGGACCCGGACTTCAAGCAATGGACTTTGTCGCATGTAGTTTTAAAAGTGCACATGCTGCTCTCCATTTTAACTCTTTGCGACCCAGCTATGCAGCAGGATCAGCCGTGGAAATTGTGTGACACCGTCATTAGAAACGGAAACAAAGCCAACAGGAGAAGACCCCTCCTCCTCGGCCCAACTCTACCCTCCGTCAGCTTGCCGAGGGTTTGGCAGCACCCCACCCGGCAGGCTCTCTCCCTGGCTCCTTGGTTATCGGGGCTGCTCTCCTCTCCTGGAGCCCACGCATTGCCAGAGGAAGCATCTGTAAAGAGGAGCTCTTCGTTAGATTACTGCTTTTGTCAGTTATTGTTCGTACGGGCGATGGCGGAGGGTGCTAGCGCGTCCCTTCCCTTCCCAGCCCCGGGCTGCAGTGATTTCCTCTCGTCACCGGCTGCAGCGTCCCCCGATGAGGGTTTGTTTGAGGCAAAATGTGCGGTTTGTGAGCGTTGCCTTTTACCAAGCCCAGGGAACGGGAAAGGTGCGATTCCTGGGCGCCGGGAAAGCCTAAAGTCGTGCCCTTGCAGGCTGAGGGGAGGTCACCGCAACGGGAGCGCAGGGAAGATGATGGAGTCAGGTTCAAGTACTGAGAAAAGCAGCCCCCTTAATTTGATACATCCAAGTAGAAAGAAGAATGTATTAAATAATGAGTCAATCCAATAGACTATGGAGATTTACCGTAAAAAGTCCTGTGAAGAAGATAGGATGGGACTGAAAATACGATTTTCCCTGATAGATACGAATTAACCCATCTAAACTTTAAGTGTATTTAGCAAGGAAAATTGATTTGTTAACCTTACCAGTGGTTAAGCTGTATCTAGGAGATACAGCTTAACAAACGTCGTTGATAACAGCTTAGGGGCCAAAGAAACTTACGGCAGTGCATTTTCTGTTACTTTGGCTTGGTTTTTAATAAGGCACGAAATCATCTCAGTTGCTGATTTGTTTTTTGTTTCTCCTCCTCAAAGGGGTGAACACACACACAATCTCTGCCTTTTCTCCCTTTCTTTTGCCCCACTAGGTCTCACTGTTACTTTCACCCTGCAAACAGGCCTGTGATTTCACTGAAACTAATGAATAAACATGCCATGATCAAGACCTAAATGCCATCTTCAGCTAATGAAAAGCATTACTAACATCTTCAAACATCTTCCCCCATGCTTTATTCTTAGTCAGTAAATAAACTATTGACTTTGCGAAGGCCCAGCCCTGTTTCAATGGGAGCCCCTGGGCACTGTTAACTCAGAACTAAGGCATTAAAACAAATCACTAGACTGCCTCCAAAAAATGGACAATAGTTCTGAAAGAGAATATGATCGAGCTTCTCTGCAATAATTTATGAATGAGTTGTGTGTGCCCCTGCCAATGCTCCTCCATCATTAGTCTTTGGATGTACACACTATCCATTTTAAAAATTGCAACAGATGAAAAACATCATCTCCCAAGCAGAACTCTGCCATGCACCAAAAAATATATTGTCTTACCACTGTCTTAGGAAAGGCTCCTGGCAGCCTTGCAGTACGTATGTCTGGGTTAATAACCCGTCTCGACTGTACTGTTAACTAAGTGCAAGTCAGGTCTGTGGAAACTCTTTGAACTTTTCAGCCCGTCTTACCTCATAGCACTCGATAGGAGTAAGCCTTCCACCCCTGGTGAGAGCTCAGCTGATGCTGGAGGGGGACAGCAAGCTCCTTTTGCTTTCAGAAACCGGTGGTGCCCAGCCACTACCTGTGGAGGAGCACGGACCTGGCTCTCCCTGTATTTGGTGCCCTTCAGAAGCCACAGTTCATTGATGAAGGTAGTGCCTTACTGGACTCAAATACCTGATAACTGCTGCTTCTTGAGAAGACGGGAGCAGCTGGGATACAAGGAACAGCAGTTTCTGAGCCTTACTAATGGCACTCAGCCCTTTCATCGAAAGCCTAGATAGTGTGCATTTTCCTTTTCCTCAGCTGATGCTTCCAACCTGTGAGCACTGGTCCAGTCTCATACTATTGACGATCAGGTAGCGCACTCTTTCCAGAATTCCTGCCATGACCAAAGAATTGCAAAGCAAAGACTCCACTCCATCTGCTTGACATAAAAAAAATCAGACCAAGAGTCAAGTACTGCCAGCATCAGCAATGACAGAAGGACCATGGGCACCTCATGTAACTTCCAGAAGGCTTCTAACTCATCTTAGCTAAAAGGGAACTTCCTGTGGGAAAAGAGGCTGTGGATGCAGAGTTACCCATGTCAGAGAAGTTGCTTTATGCTGCTCAAGCATAACACTCTGCTCAAGTATCACGCAGCAGTAAAGTAGCTCAGATCATCATAACTAACATTATTAATATGATAAAAAATCGTTTACACATATACAAGTTTTAACAGGGATAAGAGATCTCTGCCTGCCACTAAGCACAGATTACTGAGCTAGGAGATCAGGATTACTTTTCATCATATTCAGGCTTGCAGTTGCATTCTAAACAGTGAAGGCAATCAGCTCTCTAGACTAAGGATGTTGGCAGTTGTGCCAGTTTTCATCCTGTTTTCTCCAGTTCTCTTCTATTTAAAAGAGGTCATGTAGTCTGTTGGAAACGTACTCTCCAAAGATAGGTCTCCAAGCAAAATTTGGGACACGTCTCTCCAGAGTAGAGCTATACCTTTCTTTATATTCAAGACCAATATGGAGAACGAGTCCAGTTCAGACATCCACAGGTCTCAGACTGCCTTCCCAAACAAAAGGAGACCAAATCATTTAGAGATGATGTCATGTTAGTTACTTCTTCATAAGCCTTTGCTCCATCTAATGCTTAAACTTGGGAGTTAGATATCCTCTTCAGAATCTGACAGAATTTGGCTCTGGATGAGGAATACTATAAAAGAGAAAAGGAAGAGCACAAAACAGGAAAAAGATGTAGACAAGCCAGTAGCAACAATGAAGAGGGTAAATCTCCTTACCAGTTCTGGTAAGCATGGAGAGTGCACTTCCATGGGACTGTTCATGCTGCTTTCAAGCGGTCAGCCAAATTCCTCAGGGGCATCTGACATGCAGGACAGTCCTGCTCAGTAGTTCATAGAGTCCCTGAGGACAAAAATGATTTCTTGACGTTCCCAACAGCCACGATATTTTGCTTTGCCATATTCCTTGGCAGAAAGCATCAGACTTTGTATGCTGGGAATGCAGTTTTTCTCTTACCTCCTTGTTTTCCTGTTGTGGGTGGATGGGACACTTGGTACTAAGCTAATGATTTTATGATATTCAACACTAATCATTACTTTACTAAATCATAAATATAGTCACTTAAATGTATATAGAAAAAAATCGATCTGGAGAGAAAAAATCCTTATTTTTATGAAATAGATTGATTTATGTAATTACATATGAATTATATAGTTGAATTTCACTATATTGGTGCTGTGTTGGGATGTTGACAAGCCTTACCGAATACACATTACATGTATTTAAGTAAATCGTGTCTTTCTTTACCTGTGATAAAAGGGCAGTTGAGAAGAAAATATTCTACTGATACTTCTCCATATCTGAAAACTGTGGAAAATGACTGACGGTCACTGCCATCTGTTGTATTTTAGCTCAGACATGTGACTATTTGTGTTAACTGCTGTTTTCATAAAACCTGTATAAAGCCTTTTACTTTTATTTTCTACTACTGTTGTCTTTCTATAGCCATTCTTCAAAGTTTGTATCCTGTCTCATGTATCTTCTACACCTATCCCATATGCTCATGACTTTCTAACATTGCCAAAGTAAACTTCTCTGAAAAGGCTGCAGCCCAGTATGGAAAGGTGCCCACTAGCTAGTGCAGTGCTTTTCTGGAAGTTGTTGATTTGCGTCTTTCTGCTGTTTGTGTGCATTCACGTAGAGCTCCTAATTGGACACATCTGCTCTCTGCAAAATACAGTATCATCTGTGATGATTGCTTTGCCATCACGCTTCAGAAAATGCATCTGCTGCTGCTAGCTGGGCACTGGTTGGGGGCTCCTCCTGATCTCTTCCGTTTCCCAGTTGCTTTCAGAGAGCACCATGTTATCAAAGGTCCTTCTGTGCTATTTAAACATGCAGTTGTCGTGGTTTAACCCCAGCCAGCAACTAAGCACCACACATCCGCTCGCTCACTCCTCCCCGCTCCCAGTGGGATGGAGAGGAGAATCGGAAAAAAAAAGTAAAACTCGTGGGTTGACTTAAGAATGATTTAATGACTAAAGTAAAATAAAAAGTAATACTAACAACAATAAATAATAGTAATAATAACAATAATAATAATAATAATAATAATGAAAAGGAATATATAAAAAAAGAAAAATAAACCAAAACCCCAAGAAAAGTGATGCACAATGCAATTGCTCACCACCTGCTGATCAATGCCTGAGCAGCGATCGGCCCCTCCCAGCCACCTCACACCACTTTATATACTGAGCATGACGTCCTGTGGTATGGAATATCCCTTTGGCTAGTTTGGGTCAGCTGCCCTGGCCATGCTCCCTCCCAGCTTCTTGTGCACCTGTTTGCTGGCAGAGCATGGGAAACTGAAAAATCCTTAACTTAGGATAAGCGCTACTTAACAACAACAACAAAAAAAATCAGCGTGTTATCAACATTATTCTCACACTAAATGCAAAACAGACTGTACCAGCCACTAAGAAGAAAATTAATTCTATCCCAGTTGAAACCAGGACAACAGTTAAAAGGCAGACATGACTGCTTTTACTCATCTCTTCCCTTCACTTCCCCTACCTTGGCCTCAGGACACCATGCCAGTGCTGTTGTTTGCATCTTCAGCATCAAAGTTCTGCCTTCATCATCACAAGTATTTCCTCTGTGCCTGGTTTCCCTGCCTTCTACTGAAGGCTGAGATCGTGTTAATATTCTTCCTTTCTTCATCTTTTCTTTTTAAACCAGCAATTTAGCACTCCATTTTCTTCATTCATGTCTAATATAACAATCTTGAGGAACTAATTTTACCACTGAGTAACATTCAGACTCGGTTACCCAAGCAGTTTTCACAGTACCAATATGTATGTTGGTGATTACTTTAACATTTGTCTATTTGAATTTGGCTACTGAACAGTAATTTTATCTATGCTCCAAAGTAACCTGGAGTTTATTACTATTTTTGGCTTTGAGTACTTGAGTTTTAAATGTTCCTTTGGCAACTGAGAGTTGAATTTTGGGTGCACTGAAATTTCAAGCCGCTACAGGAATACTGTTCTGGTGTCTACATTTTAAGAAAGATGTTGAAGTACTCAAGAGCCATTGTAAAAGAGCCGCAGGAAAGGTGAAGGCTTGGCAATCATTCTGTGGAGTGAAGGTTGGGGTAGGTGTCCTGTCTATTCTAGCTTATGAAAGAGACTGAAGAAGCAATCTAAGTTAAAGCACTCACACAGTAAACATAAATTCAGTCATAAAAGGCTCTTCAGTTCAGCTGGAAAAGTTTAATGAGGTCCAATAGTTAAATAAAACCTAGTTTGAAATCTGGCCCGACTTCTAGTCAGTGAGAATAATTAGCCATTTTAACCACAACTTGGTGGCAAATTCCCTGACTCTGAAAAATTTTAATGGGATATTTGAAGAAAAATATTCTAGTTTAATCACAGATGTTGGTCTTGTGTTGAGAATTAATTTAGCAATCCCCATGGCTCGTATTGTATTATTCTGTTTGTCAGAACAAGCCCTCTGGACATCTGAATTTGCTACCTTGGTGGACTTTAGGTGCCAAAACAGCCTCTGTCATCAATCTGTGTAAATTATCACCACCCTCAGGCTACTTTAATTTCAGCTGATCATGAAAGAGCCCAATCAATCAGTGTCACAGAGGTGGTTTTGAACTGTACCAGGCATAGCTGGAAAGCTCTTCAATGTGACAGCTGCATATGCATAGCTTACAGGTAAATGGTTTGTCTAGAAGAGCTGCTGAATCTGGGGTAGATGCAGCTGCAAGGGTAGTGGTGGGGCTGAACAACGGCACAGGCTCTTCTTCATTGTACAGCATAGCCCCAGAGCTCACACTGCTAATGGCAGGTACGGGCTTTCCTGGGCTGCTCGGTAGATCTGTGCCCGGCCACACAGACTCTCCACGTCTCTATTTCTAGCAGCACCCACCTACCGGTTTACAGACATCCCAGGCCAGCAATGCTACCAAAAGGCCAGATCTCTACCCTTCTTCCCAACACCTTTTCCCCTCTGCTATGGCAGCGTGAAGATCACCCAGGCTGTCTTAAGTCTCCTTTTGGTAACTGTCCTTTCTCCCTCTGGCACTGACTTCACAGAAAATGGGGGTTGTAAAGGACATCTTCAGAACTAGATTCCCAAGGGCACCTTGGAACAGCCAGGAAAAAGCTGAAAAATCAGGAGGCTGAGGAAATGTATGTGTGACTCTCTGTTGCTTTTTCTTTCCTCTTCTGCTCGCTCTCTCCACCATCAGGCTATGCCTACTATAGAATCAGGCCAGTAGCTGCTCCTAACAGCCTCACTTTGCATTTTTCGCTATTGTCACTGTACCAGCCAATCATGTAAAAAATGATATATTGACTTGGCAGGTGCTTCTGTTTTGAACATGATTAAATAACTTTTTATTGTCATCTTCAAAGCATTTTTATGGTCATTTACTGAGTGAAAGGGGCTCTGATTTTGTGAGCATCTGCCAGAATATGTTTGATCCTGTCATCATTTCTTCAGAAAATCACGCGCCTGTAGCTAGAGTGCAAGATACGGTAAGTGCATGAATTGTCCATTGCACTCTGCACTTACAACACTGCCTTCATTGTCAATGATAACAACAGCAGGGGAGAGATCTTGGGAGTTAAGCTACCTGCTGTTTTCTCCTTGATGTTTGAGCTCTTGGATGCTGTGTGAATCTCGGAGATGCAAAGAGCAGCTTCTTTGTTGATGCCCTATTTTATTGGTTATTTAAACATGGTATGCTGTTTGTAATTAGAGCTGACTAGAGAGGACGATTTTCATTTCCCAGGAGCTGCTCTGCAGACCTCCACTGGGCATCCAATTTTAAGTTCCCATCATGTTCCCACATATTGAGCAGAATTCACATGTACCCCTCCAACGTCCCAATTCTGCTGAATTAGTACTTTCTTGCGGAAAACCAGTTAGAGCACTCCCTGTCAGCATTATCTATCTATGCAACAGCCTTCATTGACCTTCATCTGGGCTTAAAGTCCCTGTGCACATCAAAATAGAAGTACTTCTTGCTATCTGAGTTAGGCTAGTAATATTGTGTGGATGAAGCAAAGAGAGTTACAAGTAGCACATCTTTGTTTAAATTTAGCAGTAACCAGCTGGCCACATTCTGTAGGAAGCAGGAAGGGAGGATTCACAGGGAGGGAGGGATCTGATGGAAAATCAAGCAAAGGCTATAAAAACATTTCTCTAAAATGGCAGCATAATGAAGAAGGGATGCCAAGCAAAGAGCTCACTGATCATCTGTGTATCACTCTCATAACATACTCCAGCTAGCTCAGCCCTCGGTTAGGAGGGGGCATGCAGGTGTTGGGAAGGATCGCCTCCCACACACGGTATTTTCTGCAGGATTCTTTTCCACAGGCAAAACTTATTTGTACTTCATTGCCAGCCTCTGTGACAGGCTGTTAAAGCGCAAGGTGAAAAAGGTAAAAAGCTGAAGAGTGTGAGGGTGTCAGTATTCCTGAGAGTAACCAAAACAAGACTGACAGCAGAGGTTTGGCTCTCAGAGGAAAACTATGGACTAACTGGTTGCGTCTTTACTTTATTTTCATACCCCTGTGTGCTCTGCCATCTGTGTTTATTTCGATGCTGGCTGTGCCACAACTGCCCGCCTCACCTTTGGCAACCATTACCTTTCCTCTCACAAAATTATCAATAAAGAAATGAAGCTCACATAAAAACAGTTCTCATGGAACGATTTGAAAGGCAAAAGAGGCAGTTAACAATAATGGCCTTTGATATTGCAACAAAACAGCTCCTCATATCAGGAAGGCAAACCCGTTTGCTTTCAGGACTTCTTTCTTTTGGTTGGAAATGCTGAAGGAAGGAGACTGTAGGAGATATCTAACATGCCCATGAATATCTCTAATGAAGGAATATTTCTGGCTATATTAATGTGTTTATGCTTACGACTCTATACCACATTTTCAAGACCATGCCATACAAGTGTTAAAAATCAACGAGTCAGATCTCAAAAATCATGAGGCCAATGTAAAGAATCATGAGATGTAAAAAGAAAGCCATAACCTTTTTTTTGCCTCCAAGTTTCTTTCTGAAGAAGAATTTTGTTACATTTTAAATGTCTTTTGATCTATTTTCTCTTTTCAAAAGACATTGTTAAGCTCAATGAGAACTAAAATGGCATACGTCTGTACATGCTGTCACTTCATCATTTGACTTCAAGAACCAGGCCACTGAAACAGTTACAGTGGCAGTCCTGTGAAAATCATGAGTAATTTGTCCCTGACGTGATTAGCTGTGGTGGAAAGGTCCCTTCAGTCTTAGCCCTACCTTTAAAAACATCATGAGCCAGCTCTCCAGATGGTGTTTGTCACCATAGCACTAGGAACATCTTTATGTCCAGCTGAGGGTCTGACTTGATTGATTTAATCACCTGGCATCGATACTTACATATCGTATGTTCTCTCGCCTTCATGTTTACACAGCTCTAGTCCATAGTCTTTGACTAACCTACTATCTATATTTCTCATAACAACCCCTTGACAGTGTATGCATGCCAGAATAGGAGCAGAGCTTTTGGAACAGTGACTCCCCATCCACATATTTTCCTCTAAAACCCAATTTAAGGGTACTGACCCTCTGGGTCATTTGGAACAGCCTCCATGAAGTTGCAGACATCCATGCTATAAATGTGGGAAGATCCACAGGACTTCCACTGTGCACCTTTCACAGGCCAAAAGCTCCATGGTGTTCCCCAGAGCCCTAATACCTAGCAACCTAGGACAGTTGTGCATTATAACAAGTGTTAGACTTCTTACATTAACATCTAATGCCCTACTGTAAAAAAGAAGGAAATCAAGGGGAGAGAGAAAGCAAATGAAAGACAGAAAGAAAAAGAACATGTGCACATGGAAAGGGATAAAAGAAAGAGTGCATTGCCATGGTGTAGCTATATACAGCTCTTGGGAGATCTGGAGTCTCTGATGTGACCACTGCAGGGACAGGTGATGTGCACGTGAACTGGCTGAAGTAGCACAAAAAAATGCAGCCGTTGACTGTGTGATTTTGTGTGCTCTGTAACTGTGAGGCAGTGCCATGGTGCTAGCACCCTTCAAACATGTCCCCTGGACCCAATCTACTCCACTGCAGAGAAGGGCAGTCTGGACAGCACATCCACAGCCCACCCACCGGGGCTGGTTGGTAAGCCAGTCTTCTCATGAAATCTGAAGGTGATGGAGAGATTCACCCGGTGTCCCCAGGTACGGTGCCTTCCATGCTTGCTAGCTCACAGGACTATCCCAAACAGGTTTCCTCTTACTTTTCTGGTCACCATTCTGGTTGCATTTGGCTATTTGATGTGACTTCGTGAAACCAGAGCAGCATATATAGGGCAGGTCATGTGGAAGAGTCTGAGTTAGAATATTTGCTGGGACTTCCTAGCTGCTGAATATTGTACAGAGTAAAATCGTTGGGGTTTTTCCACCTTGCTAATCAGGAAAGAGGTAGATCTTAGCAATGAGACAATTATGAAAATCAGGAAGCAATTTAATTGTCTGAAAACAGCTTAATTAGAAAGAATATAATTTTCTTAAATAGATAGTAATCATTTTCCTGGGGATTAAAGAATAGCAGATCTTAACTTCAAGGAAAATACTTTTTGCTCTCAGAAACCAAATGATTGAAAGAATAATGGAAATAAATAAGTCCATCTTCACCCAGGTTGCCTTAAGCATTATTCATATGAGAACCTTTTACTTTTTTTTGTTTACTATGTAGATATACCATCAGTATTTATCTATAGCACAATAACATCTAAGCCCCTCAGCAGGAGGAGGGCTCCACATTGCGGTAGGAGCTGTCTAATATATGGCAATATACTGTCAGAGCCTCCCTCACAGGCCAATGAAAGGGGAGAAAATAGTACAGTAAGCAAGTTAAATGCATTGAGCCATCCTTGACTGCTTACAAATGCCTAAACCTATTGGGTTTATCTGAATAATAAACATTAGTTTTCAGGCACAGAGGAGTGGAAGAGTATAGAAGATGCCCACATAGGGGTGAGCCAGGTATTATAGGTAGATTAGCCAAGGATGAAGTGTTGCTGGACTCTTCACACTTCAGAAAACCAGCCCTTGACACCATTAGGGGTGTACTTGGAAGCTTAATGATATAGTCTAAAAGCTCCTGCATTGACCTGTAGTTTCAGAGTGATAGTTAAGGCCTGTTTCATTCAGCAAAATGCTTAAGCACCTGCTTAACTTTAATTTAAAGTTCATGGTCTTCCTCATGCTTATCCAGAGGCTGTTTCCTAGGGGAGATAAATAATAAGTGATATATATGCAAATATATTTAAATGTCTTTTTATTTGCAAAGTCAAACCTTCAAAAGCCAGGGCGTTCCAGAAATGAGGTAGCCCCTTGGGCTTATTTACTCTGACATAGTCTTTAATCAACTGATCACACTGAATTTCTCCTATGAGATCTCTGCCTCATTCAGTGCACAGCATGGCTGGAGTTCCTTTAAAAGGCAATTGCTCAATGTTTTTTATTTTTCCTGCTCTTCACATTATTTCTCCCAAGTTAAAACATGCACAGATGACAGAAAATCTTTTTTATGTGCTGTCAATAACATGATGGCAAGATGGCTGAGCTAATCTATCAGCTTGTTGCTGCTGGAAGGGCCATCCAATTCCCTTCTTTCTTCCCACCTGTAGCACCCCAAGTGTAGGGAAGAATGGAAATGGCTGGAATGAGTGGAAAAGTCAACTATAAAAAACAGCCCATGTTCCTTTGAAGGATGGGCCTTTAAAAAATGCATTTGAATACTGCCACAGGAAAGTGGTACATCAAGGACTGAAAAATACTGGTCCTACAGAAGGAAGAGGGAAAAGATAGCTGGGAAGCCCTGAGTCTGAAAGAAATCTAGTGAACCAGGAGCTCAGTAGAAGCTGCCAGTACAACTATGGAGTTAAAAAAGGACAGTGTAATCCTTGGATTATGTAAAATGAGTTGGAAAGCCAGAGAAAGAAGGTGATTTCTCTCCACCTCTAGCTCTGATGAGATCAGTGATAGGTCACTATGGCTACTGGCTGTATCCATATTTTCAAAACACATTGCAGGAGAGC
Organism: Elanus axillaris; assembly: GCA_026212715.1. NCBI lineage: Eukaryota > Metazoa > Chordata > Aves > Accipitriformes > Accipitridae > Elanus > Elanus axillaris. The sequence continues at coordinate 5,078,306 of JANZLQ010000032.1, forward strand.
ATGCAAACAAGAGCCACAAACGAATTGAAGAAAGATGAAAATAAAATGATAGAAGACTTAAACCCCCCCTATTTCTACTGGTCTTAGCAGAAACAAGATTGAAAGATCATTTCATTAGAGCATAAATATCCCTTCCCAGAGACACATGGGATTATCATGCTGATTATTGTGTGAAGAGACATATGGGATTTTATTGCTGAACCCTCTGCAGTAAGAGGGCTAATCCACAGGATCAGCTGTGCTCTAGTCTTCCTAGAGGCAAAAGACCTCTTCAATCTAGGGCAGAAAGGCATAACAAAAATGGAGGCTGAAAGCCAGACAAATCCAAACTTGGAGCAGGGCACACCATTGGAAGAGTGAGGGTAATTAGCCAAGGTAAGGATTCTTAACAAAGACTGGGGGACCCTCTGCAAGGCACGTTTAAATCACACTCAAATCACTCAAGGCTCAAGACAGGTCTTAACAGTGGCATGAAATGACTGTGGATATATAGGAGGCTGGATGAGATGATTCATTGCTTTCTGAGTTTATTCTTGTCTGTGTAAATCAGTACAGACGCAATGCTAGTGACAGGTCTGCGGGGCACAGGTGGCTCTGAGTCCTGTTTGGCAGACGGGATCCTCAGAGCAGGCAAGCAGGAAGGCTTTGAGGAGAACTGCAGAAAAGAGGATCTAACCCTGCTTTCCAAGGCAAATTCTAACTCAAGCATTGCATCTTACATCTTAACCTTCCCACTCAACCATTGTGATTGGAGAAGCTGTTGTTTTGGCTTGTATTTCTTGTTGTAAATCAGGTTCTTTTTCAGGCTGAGTAGCACCTTTCACCAGCAGTGCTCAGGCTGAGACTAAACATCCTACTTGTAGACTAAGTCACTACTTAATGCAAGAACGGCTGTGGCAGAATCTGGCTGCAGCACTGCTCTTGTGTTGAGAAGCACTTTAGTCACCATCAGCCCTTGTTTGTTTTCATCAGAGAATCACTTATGGAGTCAAGAAGTTCTTCATGCAGGCATGCAAGATCTAGGAAAATATATTATGTAAAACGTGTCTTAAATTAGATTAAAAGGAGTCTTTTTAGCCACGCAGGTTCTTAACTGGTTATGTGAATGCTGAAGTTTAGTGTTTATCCTCCATGCCTTCTTCCTGCCTGGGGACGCACACCAAGCTCCGTGGCGTGGAGTATGAAAAGCTCCTCCAACATCTGCTCAGCCTCACTGAATTCTTTTTAAGACGGCAGTGCAAAAGCATTGCTTTGGTTTTTCAATCCAAAAGGATTCCCACTTTTGTTTGCAGGGTATTTCTAATTGTTCAACTCCTTTCCTGAAGTAGAGCAGGCTTTTGATTGGTATTTTGCACTTCCTTGCAGAATATGGATTCCCAAGCACAACCACTCTTTGCAGAGGCTGCCCGTGTGGAAATTGAGGGAGAGGCACAGTTGTAGGAGGGAAGACAAGTGTAGTCCAAGTCTGGTTGCCCATGCCTCAAATGCTAACTGAGAATGTACCATCTCCAAAAGCACATATCTCACTCAGGAGCCAGTGCAGCTGCATTCTTACCTCGTACACAGGCTGAAAACGATGGTGGGAACAGCTCTGCTAGTGGGACCCACAGGGATGAAAAAGCATGATTAATTGAAAGACAAAACAGACAACCTGAGGGCATCTCTGGGGATGTTAGACTTCCACAAATAACTCTGCAGAGGCAAGCCCTGGTCCTTTACACTCTGCTGGGACTGGAACAGCCGAAGATGGAGGACACATTTCCTGTGAGAGCACTTGTGCTGGCATCTCCAGATCTGGAGGGTTCCAGTCCACAACTTGGGGAAAAGAGCCGACAGCCATTTTTTTGCAGGGGTTGAACTGTAATTCTGCTGTTAATCTGCAGAAAGGTGAATGGGAACACACGATTTCCAGACAATTCATATTACATGAGCATGGAAACTGTAGACTGAGATAAGCATGGGCAGTGAAAGCAATGCCTATAGCTACAAAGCAATACTAGAAATCTCTTCCTGTGGGCATGAGTAACCTGTGAGGACACTTCTGTTTGCCGTAGTGGAGGCAGGTTTGCACAGAAAGAGCTATCCTACCCCTGCTGGAACATGCTCCTAGGTAAACAGAACATCTACACAAACCCAGAACAAACAAGGGGCTTAACAGAGCACTGAAGTGAATTTCCAGCCTAGTACAGGAGGTATTGCTTAAACTGCCCAAGCCAAACATTTCTCCAGTTTGTGACCCTAAGTCAAGGCTCTGGCACATCAGCAGGCAGACAAGCCATCAGCCACTGCACCACGTACGTCAGCACAAGTACCATGCAATATTAGTATCAGTAGTTACTAGTATTTGTGAGAAGAACCTACCAAGGAAGAGTGAGCTAAGGTATAAAGATATCACTATACCTAAACAAAACATTGAACATGAGGCTACACACACTTCTGAGATTTTGATATGATGATTTGAGAATCAGCAGAGAGTCAGAAAAGCCAGTTATTGTGGAGCTGCTGAGCATAGCATGACACAGCTGGGCCACTACATGTGGAAGCAGAAACCATCAGCATGCCATGGACTACAATACAGGTGTACAAGCCTGAATAAAGCAAATCATACGATAGGGTTGTCCTGGTCAAATGAAAAAATGCTCCAGAGATGAACCTCCACTGCTATGGCCAGGCAAGAAAGCATATAAGAGCCATTTTGCCTAAGAAGGCTCAGCAGTTTATCCTTCCATGTGTAAGAACAAACTTTATAAAGTGGATACAGACTTTAAAAGAGGAGACGGAAGTGTGGCTGAGTGAAGCTAGAGGATGGGTAGGTGAATATCTCATGAACCATTAGCATACAACAGTATCCCTCCACTGCAGGGAAGATATCAAACAAGAAACTGGAGGCACATTGCAGTGCTCAGATGACTCATTCCACAGTAAAATTAAAAGGAATCAGGGCCAAATGAGAACTTCCCACATTACCTGCCTTGAAATACTGACAAGCAGGACGAGGGCAGCATTGGCCAAGATTCTCACAGCCAAGTGAAAAAACCTAGAGGAGGGACTCATCCCCAAAGCATCCCAGATCAGGGATTTGTGAGCTGCTGGACCAAGGTCCTCTTTCCAAAAAAAGGAAACTTGGCTGCTTCAAGAAAAAAAGCCAAGCAGCAAAGCAGATTTGGGTCCAGCTATCAAAGCACAAAATGCAATGATGACCTGGTGAGGCATCCCCAGTTCTGAGCCTTGTTTCTTAATTCAGTCTGGCCAGCCATGATTATGCTGCTATTTTCAAATTAAAATGGGATGAAGAGAAGTCAGTGACAGGATCATCACATCAGTAAGGGACAGTGAAGGAGCCAAGATTTTGATTGTTGGTGATAATTAAGCAACTAGATGTCTGGCCTTTTAGCCCTTTGCAGAAGGCTACTCTCCTTCCTTAGCAAGTGTTGACACCTCTGAAAAAGACTGCAGGTTTCTCAGCCCACCGAAAGGCCAATCATCTTAATAATTTTCTTTCTCTTTTCCAAACTTTAATTTTCCTCTTTAAGTTTCCTTCTTTTTACTTTTATATTCCATCAAAAAGCACTCACAACTGTTGATATGATGAGTTTGCTGCTGTTTGCTCCATTGTAAACAGGTGGGGTTTTTTTTCCAAAACATTGAATGAGAAATTATGTTTGATGTACAAATATATATGTTCTCTACACTGGTATTTAAGTATGCAATTTTTCTCATAAATCTCATGCAGTACCACCTGAAATCAGGGGGAAAGTTGCCCTGATTTAACTGTATCGACTGGACTCTGTACAAACTTCCTAATGTAAAAGATGAATATCCTGTGCATGGGCAGTCAGCCCTGCATCCAGAAAGCAGAGACCCAATGCTAATTATGAAAGATACTTCCCAAGAAAATGAATGCAAATTTCACTTAAAATGCTAAATTACGGGCTCTATACATGGATTACGTTCTACTGCAGTACAAAGTAAGAGATGTCTTTTCCCGTGAATTAATAAAATGTTCCTATTATGCAAAAAATCCCTCGCTATCTGCCTAATCCCCTAGAGGGCAGTATGACCTAAAAAGAAATTAAACGGAGCCAGGCAATTAGGGTTTTTCAAAGGCTGGTTACGTTAAATTAAGATTGTGTTTCCTCCTTCCACTGACAAACTGGCACAAAGATGCAATAAATCGGGAGATACTTATAGTTTCCAAATTATATGAGAAAATTAACATAATAAAATGAGCAGCATCACCCTATATTAATTTCTTTGGCTCACATAATATATATATATTTAATTTTGCAAACTGTCAAAGACAAGTAACATTGTACTTCAGCATCCTCTCAGGTGCTTTCCGAAGAGGGGTTTTATGGCTTCAGTTTTGAATGGTCTCAGTTCCCTGTGCTAGTCTTAAGATTTTGCCTGTCTCTACCACTGTATGGGCTTGATACAGAGGAATTAAATTAAGTCGGGTACCGAAGCATGAGGGAGGTAGGAGCACTGGCCCATTAATCAGGCACTGCCAGGGCTTAGTGCTCTAAGGTAGCCCAAATGCTCACCAAACTGCTAGAATGGCTCAGTCCTCCAGGCACTTTTGGAGTCTGAATAAGGGAGGGATGTGTGTATCCATCAAAATGAGGAAGCCTCTGTCCCATATGCATAACCTTATATGATATAGAGTATGAGGATCACAAAAGACCTTTACATGCATGAGCCTTCTGTTTGATGTTAATGGAAGTAATGAGAGGCAGATTCAAACCACCTAATGGCTGTTTGTCTAACGTAAGTACAGCTCCCATTTGTACCCAGGTCCACATTCCCTTCCCATCCAGAGCTCTACTTTCTGGTTTTGGGAAACAAAGGTCCAACTTCCTTAATTACCTAAACAGGAAGAATACACACACTCACACACAGGCAGACAGAGCATGTTTGGCACACGCAGCTCAACTAGCATTTCATTTAACAACAGAGGGGGGGGGGACTCCAAACAGACATGAGCGTGTGAGCAGCCCCCAGCAAACACTGGCATCCTTCCAGGAGCTACAACCTCTTTGTACACATGGACACCATGTTGGCTTTTTGTCAGTGTTTTGGCTGAAAACAGGTTTTCAAGGGCTGAAGGTTCTCTCCTGGACATGATACCTCTGTATGGCTGATTCCAGAAATTGCAGAAACTGAAGCTAGAGGACTAGTAACAGTCACTAATTTCTTGAGCAGCAGATCCCATTCAGTTAACAAGCTCCATGGGAGCAATAGTCAGTCATCGGGAACCCTTCAATTGAAGGTTTTTCCAGCTGCCTGAAAATAAGCTGAAGAAGGAAGGATAATGGTCCAGAATGACTTAATTTGAAATGAAATTGATGGAAAAAGGGACAAAGAAGCCTTCTAATAGAAAAGTGCCATGTAGGTGTGCACATTTTTACGCTAGTGTCATTGCAGAAAGTATTTTTAATTTGTACTAGTTCCAGACCTGCTTAAAGATGATTACACAGATTCTTTGAATGGGGAAGAACAAAATACGTATATCTGTGGATAAATGAATTAAAAAAAATCAACAGGGTTTGTTTGTAATCACGAAGGATAGGATTAACTTAGTATATTCAGAACTACTTCACTCATTCCCCTAAATCCAACAGCAAAATACATTTTGAGACCAGTTATACTGCATACAGAATCACTCCAATATAATAGTTATTAGGTTGAAAGAACATTTCTGAAGAAGTAACTGGCAGGTACATAAAAAATTACTTACATTGCTAAGTGTGACTGTTGGATCTGATGACACGTTTTAGGTTAACTAGTTTACATTTCTTTTGAAGTGAATTTCCTAGCGACAATGTTTGCACTATTCACCTGCCTCATCAAGGCCTGTTTAGAATACAGTGCTTAATACAGTTTTTAACCCATTATAAAGCCATGCACAGATAATTTAAAATGATCATAACAACTAACAAACACGTAATCAAGGAGCTCTTAAAATGTATTAAAATTCAGGTCTCTCGCTATTAGCAAAACCGCTTCATTAACATATTAAGACAATGTTCATTTGATAATTAGCTTCTGTTTTCTTTGCATCCTGGCAGTTAAATCATCCCTATGAAGCCAGAGGGGAAAAGTTTATGTTTCTACAAAGTGTCTTTGGTGATGTCTACGTTGCCTCCTCATAATTTTTAATCAACTTCCATATTTTCTTCTTCTTGTAGCCTATTTCTGAAATGTTGCAGATTAAAGACCACTTCCACAGTGAATGTGGGAGTTTACAGCTCTCAAGGCTCAGAACAAGGAAAATGATGGCCCCCTTTTCTCCCTCGGACTCATGCTACTCTGGTAACACAGGGCTCAAGAGAAAGAACTTGGGAATTCCTTGTGTATGCCCTCCATGGCACACTTGTGCCCCATGTAGAGCACAGAGCCTGGTAGAGAAGAAAAACTAACAGGCCAAATTCCACAGACTGAGAATAGGAACATTTTTCTCCATCCTTTCCCTAAACACCAGTTAGTCATTCCAAGCAGTAGTTTTCATGGAAAAAAAGGGGGGGGACACCTGTTAATTAAAACAGATTTTAAAATATTGCAATCCCAAGAACAAGGCATTTGATTCCAGATATTTTCTGATTGCATATGTCGGCTACATCTGCTGAGACACCTTTGAGCTGCACATGCAATGTCCCATATGTGCAGTCTGTTCCCACTGCAGCAATAGTCAATAGAAGCAGCTTATTTATAGTGAAGAAAGAAGACAGCATGGATTATTTATGTGATACTGCTCCAGCTCACACCCCGGATGCATCTCCCACCAACCATCACATCGCCCGCCATTTCCAGGGAAAGCTTCTCATCCTCTCTCACAGATTTGCAATAAATAGGAAGCCTGGCATTACCGAATATACAAACTAGACCAAGTGGTTATAACTTTCTCTGATATAAAGTTAATTTGAATATGTTCTTAAAGCTAAATCATAATTAACTACATGTTCTACTCTTTGAAATAGCAGATACTGAATGCTTCAGTTGTAAGTAGTAGGGTAGCAGAACTATCCAGAAGTATCTTGCAAGATGGAGTGGCTGGGTACTAAATAGCAGATGAAATTTAGTGCAGATGAACATTAAGTGATGCACATTAAAAGATATATATCCTATGATAACTTCACATATAATATTATGGGTTCAGAGATGACTACTCAGGAATGAAAGGTTGTAACAGACAGTCCTATGAAAATGCCATCTCAATGCTTAGTAATGGAAATAGTGTTAAAAATCCCGAGGAAAGGAGAAGAGAGCAAAAGAGAAAACATAATACCATTTTATAAATTCATTGTACATCTGTATCCTAAACAGTATGTACAATTCTAGTTGCCCTTCTCAAAAAGGACATAGCAGAATTGGAAAATGCTCCAAGAAGGTTGTCATGGGTATGAAATTGTTTCCCTACAAGGTGAGGCATCTTCAACCTGAAAAGAAATAACAGAGGGAAAATATACTGGAGGTGTATAAAGTCCTGAGTGCCAAGGAGAAGACAAGTAGAAAGTGACGATTGTCTCTCTCCCAGTACAAGGGCAAGGGAGCATCCCATGACATTGGCAGGTGTCGGATTATAAACAAACAAAAAGGAAATGGTTCTCCACACAATGTTGTTAAGCAAAAGAATATCAAAAGACATTGTAGGTACTAAAACTCTGCATGAATTCAGGGAAAGACTAGAGAATTTCAAGTAACAGAAACTCATCAAAGATTAAATACCTTCTCTGGCTCAGGAGATCTCTGAGCCACAAGCTGCTGGAGATCAGAAGGTTATTTTGGAGCAGCATCACTCTATGTTTTTCTCTACCCTTTTGCTCTCCTCCAGACATCTACTGTTGGCTATTAGAGGATATTGGCTAGGTGGACCTTTGATCTGACTTAGCACTGAAGTTCTTATATTCTCACAATTTTATATCAGAAGAGATTCTGCTCTGGGAAAGCTCTTAGAGTAGGAATTTTGTCAGAGATACTCTCAGATAACTAGAACTGTCCAGCTTAACAAAAATGAAATGGAGCCACCAGAAAGAAGAAAATGTACCCTATAGCAAACCACCATTCACGAGTTTTCATCTTTCTCTGTTCAGACCACAGTGTGTTACTGTTTTGAATACCTGCTATAATAATGAAGAGATAGGCTAGTGTCTAATGTCTTCTCACTATTGGTGATTTTTTAATTATATTTTTGTTTCAATGTTTTGTTGTTAAATTACATGCACTGAATTGCATAAAACCCACAAAATTACTTTCACCCTACCACATCCACTAGCACAGACACTGACTGAAATGAGTAAGGAAGAGATTGTATCTTTTTATATATATATATATATATGGGCGCAGAAGCTAGTTGTCAAGCAGAGGTGTTAGATAATCAGTCTTTGTATCTTTTACCTTAGAAAGTACTCATCTCTGCTTTGATATCAAGGGCAGCTGGAGAAGAATATCCTTTTCACCCATCCATTTGTTTCTGAGAAGTGTGGGAACAGCACTCACAGAAGACAACAACCAAGAAAACAGCACAAAAGTACATGAAAAAAAGGAAAACAATCCTTAAGCAGATGACACGTTCCCCTCTTTTCTCCTATCCCATCACTAGGAGTCCTAAGAGGTGATTTTCTTCCCCCTTCCACAAAGTTTTCTTGAAGCCTTGCTGTGGGACTGCCACACTTCGCAGGGCATGGAAACAGCCTTCCTTTTCTCTGCTGCAAGTTCCCCTTGTAAAGCCCCGCAGGGATCAGCCTGGCCACCCACTCCTGCCCAGCCCAGGCTGTTAAAGAAGGTCTCAAATCAGTGAGGGACACCCTCTTACCACTGTGCTCATGAGAGCCAACTCTTCTTTTTCCATGTCTTGAGCAGCTATCGCACAGCTGTCTCTGTTTCTGAAGGAACCTGAGCCTTGGATGGGAGAAGTCGATTCAGGTGGCTCCTGGGGGGGGCGGAGGTGAGTGTCTAGAGAGAGGAAAGCACTTTGGGGAAGCAATACAAACTCCAGCAAGTCTTTGCCTCCCATGGTATGCTGTCTGGCATTTGTGAAACTTACTGGCTCCTACTTATTTATGAAACCAACTGTCTCCTCGTTGCCTTCATGACCACAGGAGATTTGGACCCTCTGCCATTGCCTTTGGCAGACCAATTCAAATTCATCAGGTAGCACCCATCAGCACCAAGGCACTCACAGTATGTTACTGACACAGCAAGTTTCAGGTAACTTTTGGTAATTTCAGCTGGCATTCAGAATGCAGTAGGAGAACAAAGACTTTTCTCCACCTAAAAATGCAAAATACTTGACCTTGGCTCTGACAGAGCTTTGCCAGATGCTGTGATATATTTAACCTTCACTTTCAGAGTTTTAAAAACTAAGTCTTGAGGTGTTGAAAGCCCTAGATGTTTTTTAATGGAAAGTGAGAGAAAATGGCAAATCAGCCACAGAGAAGGCTCTGCCGAAAACTGCAGCTGCATCAGTGTAACTGGGTAAAAAAAAATGTTTTTAAAACAGAAACTGCTGATACAGCTTTTGGTGAAGCCTCTGCAGCAGCTGTGATGGCTTTTAACTTTGAGTTTTCAGTGGGGAAAAGATTATATTTCTTGCGTTGTCATTTTTATGAATAACACAGGCGGGTTTCAAAATGTCAGACCAGGTTGAGGAGCAGATGTAAGGTTAGCTGTGCCTTGGACTGTTCCGAATAGCAGGGGCTGAGCAGTTTGCTAGGGGTGATGAGTACAAGGAACACAGAGGCTGTCAGTCCTCCAGCTCAAGTTAGCTTCAACACAAGCTGATGTTGGTGTTGGGTGGCAACGGTGACACTCAGGAAGATGTCTCTAAGCAGTGGCCTCTCAGGGATGCCAAAGTACCACATGGGGAGAACAAAGCAAAGAGGTACAAATCAAATGTGAGAAGATGCCTGGTATCTCTGGGCATTGACACCTTCTGCCCTGCATGGCAGAATGTTGCTCAGCCTCTCGTGTGCTTTTTCTTGCACGGCAGAGCTGCTTAGCCTCTCGACACGCCACACGGGAGAGGGTGGCTCTGGGACAGAGTCTCCCATGAAACCTCTGAAAAAGCAAGATTACATCTTCCAAATCAGACTCTCCTTTTGTGCAAAAAAGAGACAGTGAAGCAGTTGGTTTCAGGCACCATGACTCTGGATTAAAATCCACTCCTGGGAGCACAGAGGGCTGAAAAATTCTTCTGCCAAAAGCTGACTGAAGACAAAATGTCTTTGTGAAAAGTACTGGGTTTAAGCAATGAACATTTTCAGAAAGAAATAAAACATTTCTGATTTTCTGACTAGCTTTTCTTGAAGGAAAGGATCCTGCAACTCATGGGTAGTTCATATTGATCTCTCAAAAAGACCCTGAATTTTCTCCCTGGGAACAGAAACACTCCCGAGAGGGGACACTTCTATGCTTGAATAGCTATTCTCTCTCTGAGAGCTCTGGCAGTAATCTTTTCTTTCTCTGAATATGTAAGTTAGCAAGAATTGCAGTAGGGGTATACTACTGGAAAATACAATTCAGTTTTTCAGAAGTAGTAACCTTGAACCCACTCTGTTTCCCTGCTAAGATTTATTAGAAGTACGATTTGGCATTTGTTCATGCATGAGCCAGGGATCAGGACTCCATAACGAATTTCCCCAAGTAACATTTTATTTTTCTCCTACCGCTTTCAAATTCCCTTCCTTGCTCCCCATGCAAGATTCCTAGCCTTGCAGGAAGCTGGTGGATGGAAGCAAGAGTGCGGCCAGGTCAACAGTGTTGCACCCTAATGGCAAAAGGAAAAGATTTGCCAGAGATTGGTAAATGCCAAGGACACACACCACCTATTGAAATGTAGCAAAGGCAGCAAGCCTCCTTTGTCAGTTGTTGTGGGAATAGATGTTAACACTTCCACTGCAGATCTGCTCTTTACTGGCAGCTTGTTGAAATAAGAGAATAGGTCTATTGGAGCTGGAGTTCATCCTTGATGGGAGGAAAATGAAACACGGGGACTGGCTCTGTTTCCCATTTGGAAGACTCTGGAGGTGGTTTCTTACATTCCTGTACTTTCTAAGTGTTTATAGGAATGGGAAAAGCAATACTTTCAATGGATATGATACAAGACCACTGACCAACCAAACCCAAGACCCCCCTCCCTGACTCAGTGCTGAGTCTTTGATGCTAAATTAAGCATTATGCTGTATAAGATGCTTACATTTAATGTCTCAGTCAGTATCTTTGCTTAGACCGTATTTTCTGAGGCATTGAAGTGACCTCACTAGTGTTGTGGTTTATGCCTGGTAGGCAGCTAAGCACCACACAGTCACTTGCTGATTCCCACAACCAGTGGGATGGGGGAGAGAATTAGAAGGCTAAAAGTGAGAAAACTCATGGACCAAGTTAAAGACAGTTTAAAATTAAAACAAAACAAAACAACAACAACAACAACAAACACATTAAGGAGGAAAAGAAACAAAACCCAGAAGAACAAGTGATGCAAAAAACCCAGTTGCTCACTATCCACTGACTGATGCCCAGGCAGATCCTGAGCAGTGGCAGCCTCAGCCGACCTCCACACCCCCACACCTCCCAGTTTTATTGCCAAGCATGATGTCATATGGTGCAGAATAGCCCTGTGGTCAGTTGGGGTCAGCTGTCCCAGCTGTGTCCCCTCCCAACTCCTTGTGCCCCCCCAGCTGCTTGCTGGGGGGGGGGTGGGTGTGAGACGTAG
>JANZLQ010000032.1:5091889-5106970 GCA_026212715.1 Elanus axillaris
GGGGGGCGGGGGCCACAAAAAAGAAAGTGCTTTTTTTCCTCTTCTGTGGCAGACTGTACCCGAACCTGACACAAGTGTGCTGCTGCCTGCAGCAGGCTGAAATAAAACATAAATGGCCCAATGTAAGAGACAAAATTGAAACAGTCCTGCTAGGTTGATTAAATGGGTGTGCTACACCTCTAGATGTCTGTATTTGAAAAAAATTATTGCAGAGGCACCAAGTAGATGAACAGCATTTTGCCTTTAGCTCCCAGTGCATTACGTTCTGTAGTCAGATCTTTGCTGCTTGCAAGAACAAGATCTGCAACTTCAGTGCACTTCTTATGACACTCATGGCTCCTTCTCCCAGTGACAGAAGTTCCCACTAAACAGTCAAGATTTGGTTGAAATGTAGCTGGGGAATCAGATTAACCTCACAGAAGCAGAAACCATCTTTGTGTTGCTCGGACCTGTCCCTGAAGAGGAATTTGAACACCAGAACAGAGGCCTTTGATTTAAGTGGGAAGCAGGAGCAGAAGGCAGAGCCCTCCGGGACGGTAGCAGCCGGTGTTGCTCTTTTGGGTGCTGGAGAGCAGGTTGATACCAGGACACGTGCCAGCCATTCCTTCCACTCAGATTTCCTTTCTTTCTTTTTCCTTCCTTACTTGATATTCGTCTTCTGTCCCTTGACCCTGTGCACCCTCTCTGCTGTACAGGCTGACTCTGATCCATGAGTATCCTCCTGCCCAACTTGCCTCGCCTTTTCTTTCCTGCATCCTCCAAGTACTGTGCAGACTGGCTGGCCTAATGCTTCTCTCTAAACTTCCAACAAATGCATTTCCTGGGAGCACAAGTGAATGAAAAGCAGAAGGATGAGGAGAAAAATCGGCTCCTTCTTTATCCTTCCTCACTGAATAGGCTAGGAATTGAGCTGTAAGGTTTGGGGAGCCTTTGTTTCCAATGCATTGTGCTAGGTTTTGAACACAAACCTGAATGAAATTCCACTCATGACTGTTTTTCCCAGCACACTTGGGAACAATATGAGGCCAGTGTAATGGCATCCACCATGGCTTCGTGAGCACTGCAGCCCCATGAACGTGTTCTCACCCCCTCTCCTAGAAAGGGCTTTACTTCAGGGCATAATGCGGCCCTAAATGGAGGAAATGATGCAAAAATCATTTAAAATTGTTAATTTTATTTAACTTTTTCATTATTTATGTGATAGACAATTATGTGCTAGAACAAAAAAATATATGTAGGGCAATGTCTTTCTAGTATGGATTATCTTAACTTGTCTATGAAATTCTAAACTCAGCAGAAGACAAAGAAATTTGAAGTGAATGTGCACACTAATGTTCATCAGCATGTACCAGACTTTGAGTTTTACAATCCAAACTAGAGATGACAATGCATACACACAGAATAAACAAAATGGCAGAGGTAACCCCCTACAAAAAGAACCCTAAACCAGCATCTAAGTGAGGTCAGAATTTGTTTACTGAAACATAAGGATCTTATAATTAAACACACAAAACAGTGCTTAAGATTTCTTTCTGACAAGAAAGCAATGACCTCTGGATATTCATGTATATCAAGAAATAGTATTTAATACTGTAGGAACAGTAATGGGTTATCTTTTATTGCAAAGGCTGCTTGAATCATTTTGTAAAGCTGATATGATAAACTAAACATACAGAGAAATAAAGATTTTTTTCAAGGAAGATAAAATTTCTATTTCTTCATATTATTACAAAAGATTCGAAAAACAACATGTTCTGGCCTTAAGTATCAGACTTATGTTTTGTCTTTTGTTATCACTTACAATAGCACTGCTGCTTGAATACCCAGCCATATCAAATGTAAGTTATTTGTATATCTCTATCCTCTCAGGGAATCTTGACCTTGAAATAGAATAAATATGTAACATGTGTATTGGGTTTGCGTGTTCATAGCTAACACCACCAGTGCTAAAAACCATAGACACTGAACAAAAACATGCAGAAGATGAGCTTGTGCAGTGCTATTTGACTCATTGTTGCAAAATGAGAAATTACAGTTTAAATGTTTTGCTGTCTTTGAATGACCCTCCATTTGTAATTGATTCAGCTCAACAGACTGCAACTCTAAAACCATTGAGATACGGAACTTATTTGTCCCATGTTTAGAGTATGCTTCAGTCACTCTACCAAAATCAAACTGCACAGGATGGGACCTTCTCTGTTTAAGTGCTTTGATAATGTGCCACATTAACTTAGAGTCTGAGATGACTGGTTATTCAGGCTGAGATTTTTAGAAGTCCATCAGGAATAAACAAATCATATTTAGCATTTGTTGACCAGCTCCATAAAAGAAAACAGATTAAATATAAAATAAAACCTATAAATAACCCCACAATGTGAAAAATAAATGGAAATCCCTTGAATGACTACTTGAGGCAACTTTGAAAATTACCAGTAAGTAGCCATACTTACAGACCAATAAGATAACAATCCTTGAGGTACCTGCATTGACAACCAAGGACAAGATCAGCTGCAGTCAAACTGGTAGACCTTGAGGAATGTGATTTTTACATGAAGACTTGAAGGGCTGTGCTCCAATAAGGCCACAGCACAGACCTCTGATGGCAGGAGAGGGGGGTAAAAAAGTTATGGTATATGACATGGGTCCTTCTTTTTGCCACTACCACAGCGTGAAGGTGGGCTGTAGCCTTAAAGATACCCAGAGATAGCAGACATCAACTTTAGATTTATGAAAGATGAAGTAAGCAAGGTTTGGAGTCAAGGGTTCATATCATAATAACTTTGACTGCTAAAAGGTGTAAAAGGCCCAGCCAAAATCCTGCCTATTGTCACCAATGGAGAGGAACCCAAGACATGTAGTGAGGACTCAGTAGCTCATCTTCTTTATATTCCCAGGCACACACAGTTGATCCTGGGGACATGCTGTTGTGCTTGTGAGTTATGTGGGTGTGAGAACAGGAGGAAGTGAAATCTGTGGGAGAAGGAGCATGAGGGACTGCAGTCAGTTTTCTTGAAAACAAATATCACCCTTGCTTCCAAAAGGTCTAGAATTGTGTTTTGTTACATTAATTTTCTTCAAGAGCACTAACACATGAGTTATAAATTAGCTGTTGGACTGAAATGATAAGCACTAATGTGACAAGCTGGGGAAGGTGCCTAGAGGGTTCTTACAGAGACTGAAGCTAGCTCTGATTTTATTTAATATCTTTAGTGTGATTAGAAAAAAAGAAGATTAGAAACACACTGATGGCATTTGCAGATGATTCTTCCCTGGGAAATGTTCCTATCCTTCACTGGGGACATCATGTTATACAGACATATAATATGAAAGGACTAAAGGAGTCTGGGGAGATAGAAATAAAAACACGATTGATCTAGGAAAAAGACAAGGTGCAAAATGTGGAGGAAGGGAGGGAAGCCCAAAACAAGGCTATTCAATGGAGGTGATGAATCATGTTGTACTCCTTGATACATTAAGAGTGGACAGAAAGTACTCACTGAAACTTGCTGTCCAGCAAATACTTCTTATGCTATATGAGTAATGAAATACTGTAACTGTCTTACAGATGTTGTGAACAGCAGGAGGGCCATCTAAGCTAGAAAAAATGTGCTAATTAAAAAGTACAAACACAGGAAAGGGATCTTATTTATTAGTTTTGCATTTTTATTTCAAAGAATGAGTAAAAGAAGAGCAGGGAGGATGGATGTGAATTTTCACAGCGATATACAATGCCATTGAACGTAATTTCAAAAGCTACACTGCTACTAGATTTTTAAAAAAAAAACAGAGCTAAGGAAGCTTTGAATAAAGGCATGTGAGAAAAGAGACTGAGTTTCAATCTTGAGCAAAAAGGCAGAGATGAGCAGGGAGAAAGGACTGAGGGGCTAGCACTCGGCTCCTGGGCCAGTTCCTCTCTGAGGAGAGAATTTCAAAACACTGCTGTGCTCCCCAGTAGTCATTGTGCAAGGACGCTGGTGATAACCAAAAGAACTAGATTCAACACACCTAATCAGAGATACCAATATGCAGGTTTCTACTCAGAGACAGCTATATAAACTGCTTTTTGTAGGCAATACAGGGAAGCAAGTATTTCTACAGTGAGTCAACTTCTCACAATGTAGGTGTGTAAAACAGGGCAAACCAGGACATCTGTAGCATAAAAATGTGACAGAGACAGAGTATTCATGGCTACAAGTGATAGAATAACAAAATGTGTGTGAATAAAAGCAGCAGCGTGCAATAGAAAGAAAAATGTGGTTTTAACATTGGAAAAATTGAAGGAGGGGGGAGAACTGTCAGGGAAAGCAGTGAAAAACCCATGCAAGAAAAGATAAAGCACTAGAGAAGGAAGAACCAGTCCTCCACTGTTGGAGCTATACTACTGGCTGTAAACCACACAACTGAGCCAGACACTTGGGTGACTCAAAAGAGTCCAACAAAGAAGTGACGTTCTGTCTAACAGGCTAGTAAGCTCATTCAGATCCCCTCAGGAATCTTGGTCCTTTACTCCAGTTAAAAAGGAGACAACTCAGTCAAGGTGTCCACGTAGTCTTGTTATTTTGTGCAATTCACACATGAATAATATCATGAAAACTGGTACTGCATTTTCCAGCAAATTTACTGCTCATTAAAATCATGTATTTGAGAAAGTGGAAATGGTAGAGTTCAAGTTTGTTTTCTGTTACTCATGATTCATCTATAAGTACACAAATAAATTAGGCAGTCACAGGAGACCATCAGAGTTACCAGATGCAGTGATTCAGAAGTGTTTCTTAGTCTGAGCTAGTGAAGAAAAGAATTGCAAAACTGAGTGATGAGAAGGAGAAATCCAACAAAATATCAAAGTTCTCAGCTAGCAGGAGGTTGCAAACAATAAAAGAGTACTTTTTAAAAATGAACATTGTCTGACACATCTTATATTGTACCACAAAGCTTTAAACAATTGTGACAATAGGCTTTGCTTTGTTAAAAATAACTTGTCCCTGACTTTTCTCTCAAGTACTCCTGGAGTAACTACTGAAGTCAATACAGTTATATTCCAGCCACATACCCTTCAGACTCCAGCCCTTTGACTCTGCTATGCACATGGATGGAGAGTAAGGAAACCTGCCCTTTTCTGAAGAGAAAAAATGTAGCACGTGATGTGGAAAAGAAATGAGATGTGGCAAGAATGAATTTTAAAGAAATGATTACCAGGAAGAAACTAACCTTGAAAGAAACATGTGAATATAGATTATTTAAAAGTATAAAGCTTCTGTGTACCTTTCTCATACAACCACTTTGAGAGGGACTTTATCATGTAGGTGGATAGTGGAGATTATTTTTTTTTCTGGTGTTGGATTCAAACACTCAGTGGAAGCTTCAGTCACATTGACTCAAGTCCCAGACCAATGGAAAAGGCACATTTTCTCCTAGTGCTCCACGAAAATCTTGGCTCCACAGACAACAAACGAAAAGAGCATCCTCCCCTAAGTCCCCATGGCAGCCTCTGTTACGAGTTGTATTTCACCAGGCTGCTGGCTGAGAGCCAGCCATACTGTCTCCTCACCTGCCCACATACCTCTCAGGCTGTGTCAGAGGGAGAACAAGCCGTTTATGAGCCAGTTTTCCAGGCTATCTGAGGACAGCTGGGTTGGATTAAAGGTGAATAGACACAACTAGCAGCTACTTCACCTGAGGCCAATTCAAAAGCTATACATCAGATGTAACTATACATTGGGGGGGGAGTGGATGCCAGAGAGACACAGCTTGCAATGCTCCCTCCCCTCTCCAGCCTGTCTCAGCACAGGGAGCCCTCCTAGCACAGCATGTCCTTTCCACTACACAAATGGCTGGAGAGAAATGGCCATACTTTCTAATTTCAAGACCATTTAGAAGCCCTTTGAGAAACCCATGCTGCCATTGAGCAGCCAAATCAAATCCATCCCTCTAGAAAGTCTTATATGTGCCACTTGCTCTCTGACTCCTTTTCTCCCTGGTTCATCAGTTCTGTCGGCTTCTTAACAACAAATGGACATGCAGCTGGATTTGGAGTTGAAACATACTTTGCAACTGCATGTCCTTCATGGTCACAAAACTGTTTTCTCCTGGACTGTGACTTGATCTCCTCAGCTCTCTGCCATGACACCAAAAGAGAGAACACCCATGAACGCAGGTGACAAGGGAAGGAGGAGCCTTAACAACAGAAAGTAACAGATAAAGGAAGAGGCAATCACAGTGAGAAGAAATTTAATATTGATGTGATGAGTTGCATTTAAAGTTAAAGAAAGAAGCAAAAAGAATTATTATATTGTCAGGTACAATGGCGGCCACTAACAGGTTTCTCCATTTTCTCTGTGTGTACACAACTCTGTGAGATCAGTAGAAGTTATGTGTGCACATAAAGACGGGAAGCTTTGAAAGTGAAGAGCTTTACCTAGCATTCATTTAGATAACTAATCCAAAGAGAGACATTATAGTGTACAAAGAATAATTCCCATTGTAAAACTTGTTGGAGAATATTTCCTGTGGAAAAAAGAGAGAAAATGTTTACCTATGCATCTCTGGAGCTGTTGACCTGAAAACAAGAAACAAAGGAGCTTTTTACTGCAATAGTCAATTTAAGTTGGCAGATGGGTTATGACAGTTTATAGTGTGGCTATGGGTTGTCTTATCCAAAGCATTCCACAATGCTCTGTTTAAAAGTGATGGTACAGAATGGTCTCGTTCATCAAATAAAAGGATAATATGCATGTCTCATATGGAGACACTGGATTTTGTTTTTCCATAAAAGACCAAAATGCTAGAGGCATTCCAATTCCTTGTTGAAGACTGAGCATTTTGGAAGAGCACCTTTTAAAGTAAAATTCAATAATACCAGAAAAAAAGACTGAAGGAAACAAATATGTGTGTGGGGAACAATGGCTAAAAAGAAAACACTACCACTTTTTCATTCAATCATTTTTAAACCAATAGAGATAGAATGATATGTTAAAAAAAAAAAAACCAAAACTGAGTCACACATCCTTGGGTCTGCTAGAGCAAAAGCACGCACATTTTCCAACTGAGCCTTGGAATGCTGCCGCAGCCTCTGGTGCTGTATCACAGGTGATCTCACAGACTCAGAAACATCCCTGTGAGAAACAAGGGCTATTGCCCAGTTAGGAGAAGCAGGATTCCTGCCTTTGGCAATGCCCAGTCTTGTGACAACAGTGATTAATAATGTGGTCAGCTCAGTGTAATGATTACCTGAAGGCTTTCTAATGCAATAAAACAGTATGGCTTGATCAGACTCTGCACTGGTCAAAGGAGTTCTGCAGTCTAGATTGGAAGGGTGTCTATAAACGCAGATGGGTAGTATGTAGTATCTATAGCTGTTGCCTAAAATTTTATTCTAGCTGTTTCCCAGCTACATCCGTTCCCATCTGTGTGATTTCTAGGACAAGAATCTAAGCCATGCTGGGCTTTGGATAAAAAAACCCTAATAGCTAAGAATGAAGTCCTTCTCTGACAGGTAACAAACGTGGACATTGATTGGCAAAGGAAGGTCAGACACCTTTCAGTGCCTGGAAAGCAGTCATAACATTCCTGATGCTAAATAAGACCCAGTTAGTCCTGCTGTGGTGAAAACATTACTGATTTTCTATTCTCACTCTGACAAACTACATAAATGAACATCAGTTATTCATACAGGAGGAAAAAGTTTGTGTTAACTACTTAGCTTGCGTGATGGAGCAGGCTTCTGCCAAACATTTGATGTTCAGATGTACAGTTTGCGAGTTTTTTTCCACAGCTTTCTGCTCCCTAGAAAGAAGCAGACTATTAGGTTTTCTCATGGGCTTTTAGTTACTCAAAACAATTCAAAGACTTCAGATCAACCGAGTTTTTTATTTAAATTTGAGATGATTGCAAACTGAAAATTCTCTATCACAAAAGAATTTGATACTTCTCCTGAACCCAGACCATTTATCAAAGCATCAGGAGTTCTGGTGAAATTACTGTCTCTGAAAAAAGCCTTGACATTTGATACTTGCTTTGCTTCTGTATTGAAACAGAGAAAAGAATATTTGTGGGAGAGAAAATTCAACTTCTGATAATGTCAGACTGTAATCAACAATACAGCTGGGAGTTGGCGTCCACCTAAGGAGCTGGAGGACAGCAAAAAACGTGGGCAGGCGACACCGCTTAGGAGTTTCAATTTGATTTGCTCAAGAGAAAAAGACGCCAATTCAGAAAAATGTATTTTCTACTGAAAATGATGCGGTTTAATCCATCTTTAAAGTTGTCAACTTTAACTACTGTATAATATCAATTGATTTACCTAGTTAAATGTAGATAACTGTAGGAAATATACAATGAAAACATGGAAAGATCAACAAAATTAGATGAAAGAAATAGGACTGGTAATTGAAATTCACCCCAGCTTTGATGCTTATTTATTGGTTTGACTGTATGAGCAATAATTCTGAATTTCTAGTAACAATCACTGCATGTCTAAACCCGCTCCTCCAAACTTCTGGGTCATGGATTCCCCTGAGATGCCAGCCCTAATTTGTCTCCAAACCCACTTCCACAACAGTTTATTCAAGGTCCATGACGGTGAAGTACAGGGCTATTTGTCTCCAGCTTTTCTTGCAAAGCCCTACCATGGGCCTCAAGTGGTGTGAAGAGCCAATATAAGGCTACCAAGTAATATTAACTTTAAGGGAATAACCACTCTTGTAAGCTTGTAAGCTAAAGTGCAGCAAGGCACTGAAGTGCTCCCACACGTCAGAACTTCATGATCAGAAGAAAAAAGCCATTTCAGTTCTCAAAAGAATATAAACCGTCAAATGACCTTTCATTGAAGGAAGAACGGGAACCTGCTGTACTTGGTTTATCACCCCCTCTCCTCCCCCAAAGGCAGTTGCCAAAATAGCATAACCGAAAACACGTTAGATGTCGATTCATCTTTGATTCAGCAAAGATTACATCTACTGAACTGGCTGCATCATTTTAGTACGGAGCTTATACATCTACCCATCTATAGAAAACTCTTTGTGCTCCACAGGAGGTGGTATAGTTTTGCTTTCCCACTGCATTTCATGTATAAGTGTCTGACAGCATTTTCTGTGGTCTTCTTGATAGGGGTGTATGGATGTGAATGCTACATTCTGCCATGTGATTTCTTCCTCCTTTTATAACCATTTTTATATAAATAGTATTGAATGCTGACTAAAAAAATCATCCACCAAAACATACTTCTTGTTTTAAAACCAGAGTTAAGAGACACTCTCTTATTAGAAAAGGAAGAAATACCTGAGAATGAAGCATTTCTGTGTAGAAGAGGCATCAGAACCGAACCTTGTCTTCTAAGTAGCCAAGAAAACAAATCATATAAGAATTCAGACCTCTGGCCACCTCTGAAGGGGAGAGCTAATGGAAACAGCACCTCACTGGGGACATTACTGCATATCATCACCTAACAGTGACCCCGAGGGAAATGAAACTGAAGAGAAATGGAGCTGCATGAGAGGGAGGTGGAACTGTTCTCATTTCTGAATCTGCAGCAGAATAGTCTAATAGGATAGACAGCACCGCAAAATGAATAAATACCAGAGGAAAAATATTTTCAAGCTTTGTAAAGGAATGACATGCAGATTGAGAGAAAGGCAAAGTCCTGCATTTCTAGCCATTTTTGACAAATGCAGGTTACATAATTACTTAGTCAGAAAAGGAAAATTTAGAGAAGCCCATAAATTCAAGGGGCTGCACATTCAGCAAAGCATTATGCCTTGCAAGGAACGGGCCATGGAGAGCTGAGCATCCAAAATTCACTGAACAGTTTGTACAGAAACCAAAATTTCACAGAGGTACAAAGATTTCAGACACCTTTTTTCTTTTTTCCGAAGTGGTTGGTCACTGTCATTCACGATTTTCCTAGGCATGAAGATCCTGCAGCCTGCGTAGTACTGCTGGTACTCCAAGTGCTCTGTATTATGTAGAAAGGGGCTCAGCTGTGAGGCTGGGACCTGTAGGCAAGCTGTGCCACAGCCGCTGCCATCAAAGCCAGCTCTTGCCGGTACACTGCTAGTGCTGGTCAGCTGCTGAAAGTGCGATAGGAGGAAGAGGAGGAAAAAAAAGGCAGTGTGCCTGGGGAACAGTTAGGAAGCTTATGACTGGCATCCTAGTGCTGGGGCAGGGTTGACGAGGGGCTGGGGAGCGGGAGGTGGGATGGGCAGGGGCGTAGGGCTGGTACAAAGTGCTGGCAGCCACCATCGCTGTCAGGAGCCCTGGCCACAGCTGACACCAAGAGCTCCAGCTGCCATCCCTGCCAGCAGCAAGCGTTGCTGCAGCAAGCAGTACCCAAAGCAAGATCTGTTTGGAAACCCCTGCTTCATGTAATATGTATTTCCATTTGATGTTTCCAGGCTGCATTCAGGCCAAAGCTTTTTTACTGAAAAAGCACCAAAATGCAATAATGAAAAGCAAGTACTCCCTGATAGGTTTTGCAGTGCAAGCTTTAAAGGCTTTAAGTACCAGAGACTCTTCCCACTGAATTTAAATGCAATCCTTATTTCTCACTCTGGCGGAGTCCTGGGCCACAGGTGGCAAAGTGGCAGGTCAGACCCCTGCCTGCAGGTGATGGCAGAGTGAGTGGACACGCTCCTGAGGCACAGCCTGCAGCCCTGTTTGCAGCCTCGCAAGGAGGGACTGTGGAGCTGCTCGGTCACCCCAGCATTTTTCCTCTCAACCGTTTTTTAGCTGCTCTGTACCCAGTGCAGGCAGAGAGACCACTGGAGCCTTTGTTTGCCTGCAGCATCCAGCTGCTCTGACTATGCATGTACTTTTTACCAGAAATCCTGCCTCTCGGCCTCGACAGCAAACTGCGCAAGCTGTGCTGCCAGAGAGGTCAGTGCGGCCAGACAGGCAGTGGGTGGATTTACCTCCATTGATTAGTCAAAACAGGTTTCTAGAAGGGCACACTGATGGCATTGGACCCACCTATTTCCCGTATGACAGTGAGCTAAATCTTTGCTTCTTATGCCATCTCAAAACAAGCACAAAATGCTTCCTTCTCTCATGCTAAGACCGGTAATATTCAGAGTGTTTTGAGATCCTACAGAGTAGATGGGATGGAAGTGTGGATTTTATTCACCTATGAAGCTTGTATCTCTCAACTAGACAAATCTGTGATGCTCTCCCTGCCTTCTGGCAACTTCCCAGGGCATGTAGAACTTGAAGCTGGCACCCCTATGGGGTGGCAGAGCTGGCACAGCAAGCATTGTATGCAGATGGAAAATGGCTTTCTTCCTTAGTGCTGTGTTAAGAGCTCACTGAATGAGTTTGACTCCACAGACTTTAAGGACAGCCAGCTCAGGTTGCTTCCTCCAATACGTAAACAAGTTACTTGTTTTTTTCAGTTAATGTTATTCAGACACAGTAAAATGCTGTAGAGTATTCATTCTGGTTCCAGTTGTGGAAATGGAGCATGTATAATTACCAGCGTGGGTAGCAATCCATCTCATAGCCTTACTTATGCCAGTGAAGGATATTATCTCATTATATCAGCTTAGCAGTCTTCTTTCCCTGGAATTTGAAATAAGCAAGGCACATAAAGGAATGATGAAACAACTAATTATAAGGGACATTATTTTAAAAACTGAACAGTAGTCAAAATCCATTAATGGACTATTTTACATCATTAAACTACTTCCAAGAAAGTATCCAGGCTTTTTCAGCATAAACATTTCTACACTGAAAATGTAACTTGAACCGAACTCTATGGTTAGCTATTTTTTGAATGAGTATAATATGTGCTTTCATTTATGACAGGGCAAAGATGAGTGAAATTTTTAACTTCATTATGTCTATCATACAAAGTAATTTAGAAGATAGTCCTGCTACATGGAGACTCTTCTGCACTAGAATGCTAATAATGACTAATGTCTGGGGAAATAGAAAATAGGGCTGCTAGCAAGGACTTGTTTTAGCACATGTTTTAGGATTTTTATTTGAATGGAAAGTGCTGTTCTAATTCAAAGGTAAAGTACTTCTGGACCTTCGGAAACTTCCTGGGTGCATGTTTTAGGTTACAATACAAACAGGCTTTGCTTTTGTTTTCCAACTTTCAGTCCTTCAACCCAACTGAACCTCAAGCTGAACTTCATTCTTTCCTTCTTGCTGATCAACTCAGCAAGGCTGAGCCCATCTTTTGTGAAGATATCTGTGAAACATTTTGGTCAGCACCCAGCTGCAAGCAGAACTGTGCTACCCATCCCCTAAAAATATGGGAGCCAAAGAATCCTGGTCAATGGATCAATAACATGTCCAAAGGGAAGATAGATTATTGCTGGGGGCAACAGAAGAAGATGTGGACATCAGCTGATTATAATAAGAACAGTTCATTTAGGAGCAGCTCTGTTCTTCACACAGCTGCAGGAGTGGGCAAAAAGTGTCTTTCCAGCTGAGTCCTTTCTTTGCCAGGTTACCGGTTCTTCTTGGGAGAAGGAAAAGGTGAAGCATTTTGATGAGCCCTTTGCTTCACCTTCCTTGGCAAGAAGAGCATCCTGGCAGATCCCATACTTTGCACTGTGCAGCTCATATAAACAAACACATTTGGCAGAGTGAATGTCAGAGAGTGAAAATGCCAGTGTTTGAGCAAGGATATGGGGTACGTGCAGTAACAGAATAGCACCCAGTAGTAATTCGGTATTGCAAACAACAATAATTCACTAACCCCCATCTCCATTTCTTACATAAAATAGAGGGACTCTGCTGCCATAGCTGTGTATGGCAATACAGGTGCCATCAGTGCTGGTGTGAGCGAGCTGCATGGGCTGGTTTTACAGCACTCTGAAAGATACAGTATTGCAGTGTAGTCCAGCGGAGGGAGCCTGATCTGGCCTCCAGGATGCCTGACCCATTGCCTTAGAGGCGATGGTAGCTGTTGTCAGAGTAGTCAAACTCCTTCTGTGGCACGCAGGCCTCATGGCCTGAGCAGAGCTTCCCTGCCATGTATGCCATGCATACATCCCACTGTACAGTGAACTTTTGAGACTCTATTTACAGCAGGAAACTCTTGAAAGAGTGGTACCTAGAAACTAGCTGAAACTGGTAGCTGAACTGAACCCTTTCCTGGCAAGAGGAATGCACCTGTTACATCAGCGCCCTGGGCCATATATATGTCAGTAGCTGGTTAACAAAACCCAGGCCTGGAAACAATGCTGCAGAGTGTATAGCTTTGTTAATGGGTTTGGTAGCAGGACCAATAAAGTTCATTGTTGAGTTCCCCTACAAATGGCTTCCTTTGTGCTGCAGCTTTTTACATCAGCTTTTAACTAGACCTACCAGTTGTACTAGCCAGACTGAGGGCATGATCTTCCCAGAGACTCTGGTTCCCATGAAGTGAAAAGGAGACTTCTGAAACTTCCCTAGAATTGCCCTTGGGCTTCTGAAATGGTCCTCTTTGCCTAGGAAACCTCTGTGTCCTCTCTCCCAGGAAAGGAACAGAAGCAAATCAAGGCAGTGTGAATTGTGATTTTTTTTTTTTTTAAGATTCAGGGGAAATGTTGATTTTAAGGCTCACGTGAGAAGTAAACAAATCCACCCGCCACTCGCAGTGGGCAGCTGGGTCAGTCTGGCCCTACCAGGCCAGCTCACTGACTCATCTCAGGTCTTCCTCTGAGGACTTCAGGCCCTGATGGCTCAGCAGATTCACTCCCCACATTCAGAGAAGAGCGTGGGGCAACCAGGCTGCCCCTGCAGAGGGAGAACTGAGCTAGCACAGCCCTCATGGGGTGTACTCATGAGCTGCTGGCTCAGGGGGTAGGAAGCAGATGGGGATGAGACAGTCACTCCCAACCGGCAGTTTTTGAGTGAGAATCTTTTGTGTATGTGACCATGAACTGTCAAGAGCACAATTTGAAACTGACTGTGCTGCTCAAAAGCGAACACTTGGAGCGGGCACAAATTATTGAACAGTTCCTCTTGATCCAGGCACAGGCGAATTGCAGATACTTTCCCAAGGAGGAGGAAGAATCCTGCTCAGAGACAGAGCCAAGTCTATGGGAGGGTGTTGAGGAGGAGCCGCAGCAACATTAAAAGGGTTAGCTTACCCTTCCCTCTAGATCTGGAGCGACGCACAGTGAAGAGGGACGAATACCCATGTAATTGCACCGCTCTCCTGGGAGGACGACTGAGCAAAACCCCATTCTGCTTCCTCATTTATTTGTTTTTGCCCTGGTTAGGGCGAGATTTCAACAGCAGCAGCAGGTCGGCAGGGCCAGGGGAGCGCCAGCCCCCCGCGGCCCGGGCCCGGCGCCGCACTTCCCGCGGCGGCCAGCGGAGGCTGCTGTGGGTCGCCTCCGTCCCGAGGGCCCGCGGGGCCCCGGCCCGGCGCGTCCCTGCCCGGGCACGGCGGGCCGCTGGAGCCCCGGGAGCGCCCACGCAGGGCCCTACCTCGCTGTGACTGCCCTTGCCAGGGGAAAAAAAGCCCCCGGGGCAACGCGGAGCGAGCCGCAGACCGGGGCGCAGAGGGCAGGCAGAGCGGGATCTGGGGGCAAGGACGGGAGCGCTCGGTCGCTCCGACGTCGGTGACAAGAGGGCAGCTGCGGACGGATCCGCCGGGAGCCGCGCAGTCTGCGCGGGTTCCCAGGCTGCCGTTGCGTGCCGGCGGATGCGCCGGCCTTCGGCTGGGCGGCCCTGCCCGGTACCTTGGGGCAACGAGGAAGGGCCGGGGCTCCTCGCAGCCCTCCTGTAACTTGCCCTCGAGTTTTGCTGTGAAAACAAAAGCAAAGCAAACAATTCCCTTCCCCCCAGCCCGAAAATAAAGCTCGGGCACCACCCGGGCTGGTCGAAAGGGCTCCATTGTCGTTTTCAAATGAGATATCTTTGCAACCGCTCGCCCCTCCCCGAGCCAGCGGGGAGCCGCCCGTATCCCTGGAAGCGAGAGGTAGCGGGGAACAAAAGGCAAACTCCGAAGTGACATTGAAAATAAAAGGGAGCTTTGGTTACCCCCAGGGAAAGGTCGAGGGGGAAAGGTCGCCTTCCCGCCAGCGCACGTACTCCCGGCGGGCGCGGGGGAGCGCCCCGGGGCCAGGCCGCCAGCTCCGCCGGGTCCCC
>JANZLQ010000032.1:5126861-5150290 GCA_026212715.1 Elanus axillaris
CCAGCCCCGGGGCTGGGGCCGATGCTCCCGCGAAGATGCGGGGGTGGGGAGGGGGGCACGGGGGGGCGAAAAAGGACGAAGAAAGGGGACCTGTTCCGCTTAGGAAAAGTTATTTCCCAGCCCAGACACCGGTGGTTTTATTCACCCGAGTCGTCCCACTGAAATCTATGTGCTGATCACGGGGAGCAAGGAGCAGATTTTGGTCCCGCGTGTTTTTCTCCTCTCCTCCGGCCGCGCCGCTTCGCTGGTTGTTCGCCCTGCTGGGTCGTGCCGAATTTCTCATGGCTCGGGAGAAACATCCCACGGCTCCCAGCAGAAGAGGGAAACGATTCCGATCCGATTTCCTTTTTACATAATTCCTAAAGAACAGCCCCCCCCCCTTTTTTTTTTGTCTGTATGTGTGTGTGAGTCACCAAGATATGGAGATACACTACCTGTTGTCGGGGGTCAAATCTTTACCCACATCGGTAACACAACCCCGAACCAGAAACAGCCATGTTACCCCCAGAAGCATCATCTGTTCTCCCAAACAGACTCTAGTTCCCCTTGTCATTTAAGAACCACCCCGCTCCCCCGCACTTCGGCTCCCCCGATGCATATTGCACTCTAAGAAAACTCGCAGTCCGTCAACAAGTGACCCGTTTGTTTTATTATCCATGATTTAGAGAAATGGAAGGTGTGATCCCACAGCGGTTAGGCAGGCGAGATTCTCACTTCGCCCAATCGGCGCCTTGCAAGTGGGAGACCGCAGGACTGCGACCACATTGACTTACATTACTGGGCTATAGGCTGCGGACCCAGAGCCTTCCCTGGGCAAACAGGCGAACATTTTACGAACAAAAGTGACCTAAAGATTAGCGGTGCTACAAATGTGTGTGTGTGTGTGTATCCCCCATGTTAATATAGATCTTCTGCAAAAGCATGATGTGTGCATATACGTTAAGGTGTGCGTGGATGTGTGTTTGCATATGAGTGTTTTCGTGTAGAAAAGTGATGACTTTGGTGTTAATTGGAATTATTCAAATGTACACTAAATCAGGGTGAGATTTGCCGGGAGACAGAAGTAGTTCAGTATACAGCGAGTTAGGAAAAATAAAAACAATAATAAAAAAGGACATGATCTCATTAAAAACAAAACTTAGGAGAGGAGACTATCCTGGGAAAGGCTGGCTATTTCTGTGTATCGGTTGCCAATGCGCAGCCGGACTTTTTATTCCTCTTTATTTAGATATTCGTTTGATTTAAATATTCACTCCTGGACACTGGTCAAACTACAGATGGGATGGAGATATTTCAAGGTATTTTGACAAGATACCGACCGCTGTTCTGAGGTTCCTGCGAGCGTTTTTAAACTAGGGATCCTGAAAAAAAATAAAGCTAAACGGCTCACGTCCAAGTGACTAACATTAAAAAAAAAAAATTCTGTTGCTAAAATTTCAAAGAACAAAGGGATGGGTAATTCTTTTGCTCAATGAATACAAATATCCGAAGCATCTTTAGGAATAAAAAAGGGCAGATGATGGATTTTATTAACTATTTCACATGCACAAAAAATTTTATACCTTTTATATGTACTTGTCCTTAACCTTTAAAAGCAACTGCTGTAAATACAAGATCCGTACTTTCTCTAATAGATTTTACTAGGAGCTGGTGACAGAGAACTGATTTCTTTTCTTTTAGGCTTTAGTACATCTTTGTTGAAGGCCTGCAGAATGACCAGGGATTAGATTTGCATCTCTTAGACTCCCTGTGTGGTCTTTGTAAGAAGCTTGTAACTGTTAAAAATGACTTGTTAGGAAGCGTGTGGGCTCTCATCTCTTTGCTTTTGACAGAATGATTGTGAAATTCAGATTGTTCTTATAGGCTTTAGCCCGCAGATTCCACCTGAACCTTAAGCAATTAGAGCCTAATCTCAGTGCAATCATATTTGAGTTAGGATTTGTTGCACTTTGTTTACTTCAATTAAAAAGCCGCGGAATATTTCGGAGCGGTTTTTAAGTGATATTCTCGAGGCATCAGCGAATTTTTTCAAACCCTGAGCGTTTCCCGCACCGCCCCGTCGCTCGGCGGTTTGGAGTGCAAAGCACTCGTCGGGTTCCGCGGCCGGAACGGAAGAGGAAACAGCAGGAAAGGACAAACAAGCTGAAATTCCTTGCCATGCGGAGGGCAGAAGATGTCTGCTGCGGCCCCTTCGTTCTGGAGCCGGCGGGGGCAGCGGGGCGCCCGGCGGCCGGACCCCCTCTGCTTGCGGGCGGGCAAATCTCGGGGCGGGCAGCGGGGCCAGGCAGCCCCAGCGCCGGGCCCGGGGCTGGGCGGCAGTAACGCCGTCGCGGCGGTGGTCGCCGGCGTTCGGGGGAGCCTGGGGTGGGTTCGTTACCGAGGTGGGGCTCCGCCTGCCCCCCTCCCAGCCCTCGCACCCCCGGGCCGCTTCAACACCCGGCTCCTCGTCTCACGCAGCCTCCAAAAAACCCACGCGGCGAGGCAGCGCCTAACCACGCCACCTGCTCGCCGTGGTCCGACACGCTCACACCGAGGGCGCAAGACGGTGAAACGGGGAGAGAGATACTCGGAGGGGTCCTTCTCTCGCTCGGATGGCAAGTTTCTGTTTGTGCGCAGGTTTCCCATGGCCAGCCGAAGAAGGGTGCTTTTTACTACTGACGTTCACGTAATTACGGTTCTCAAGTGCCATCCTCTCACATCGGGACTATCTTCTTTAAACTGAAACGCCTCCTTTCTTTTTTCCTTCTTCTTTTTGCTTCAGTCATTAGGACTTTTCAGCAAGTCTTTACCACGTCTCTGTGAATCAAACGCGAAACTTCCCAAAACGCTTTCAAATTTGTGGCCATTCTGTTAAAAATCTGGGGACAATTTTTTCTCCCCGTGTGAGCCAGTTGCCATCGGTGTCCGGCGTTGAAACGGTCTGGGCCCGATCCTGTTCCCACCGAAGTTACGACGCGAGACCTCCGCCGGCTCTCAGCAGAACAGGATCAAGCCCTTCCACGTTAATGTATGTTTAATAGCATCAGCACATGCCCAACAACCACCAGTATAACCTTGACCCGGTCAGGTGCAATGATATTACTCCTCCTAAAGTTATCCTGCTTTCCCATGGTGACAGCAAACAGCTCTTTATCACCTCTCAGAACCCACAATAACCCACAGGCAGCGATACCGATAACCCACTGCTCTTTTGCCATTCTTTTCCATCGGAAGTCTACTCTAAGAAGTAATAACAGTAAAAAATAATAATACCGTCTGCATCCTCTAGCCCCACCAGCCTACACTGCTCAGAAAGTTTCAGCCCGATGGTGACTGCTGAAGTCAAACGCCACGTTTTAAAAAGTGAGTTCGTTCCCCCCTGAACAGTCTCTGCCCTGATGCTGAGTGCAGAACTGAGTGCTGGACTGGAACATCAAGAGCTCCTGTGCGTGTCCTGCTCCACAACTTTGCTGCTAGGCTTGCTCCATGTGACCTGAAAACTTCTTTACAGGGAGTGCTGGAGTAGTCTAGCATTATCACTTTAAAAACTTTGTTTCAGGTCTGTAAGAGGGATACAAGCCAGACTTTTTTTTTTTTTTTATGGAAATGACAACTTTGCAGCAGTCTTGCAGGCTTATTTTTAAACAGATTTTCACTCCTTCCTTACACCTGCTGTGATTTACAGTTTGTCTTTTCCTTTCAGCTCATAATCACAAACATAATTTTCCCTTACAAAACTTGAGATTTGCCATGATACATCTATATTTCTGCAAAACAAAGTGCTCTTCAGACCTTCCCTGTAACGTGGAGATACATTCGTTGCTTTAAGAAAATAAAATAGTAAAACTCAAGGATAGTCTGTGCAGAATGTAGGATGCACCAGAACAACTGATTTTAATGTTAGGAAAATTATTCTTATTAAAATGGTGTCATGCAGGCAAATATGTTTTCTTCCTGCAGTCTGAAAGAATGGGCAATTCTTCTTGCCTTAAAAGGCTGTTTTACAGATGAAAGCGACTCAGTCCACAACTTCATCTGTTTTCAGTCAGGCTTGAAGAGGGCTGAATGAGTGATGGAATGACAAGATTTTTGGGGGTACCAGTCCAAGTGTCACCCAGGGTCTCTGCTGCCCCTCCTCTTTCCCCTGCTTGCACCACCTGTGATTGTGTGCATGTGGGATATTCACAGAAAACAGAAGGCAGGAACAGCTGAGCTAAAGGCAAAGTTAAAATGGCAAAGGTTCTACTTCGACAGAAGAAACTGAAATGTACAGTACTATTCTTGCTTGAGACAGAACCAAGGACTAGAAAAGCATTAAAGGAGAGACTAAAATAGCAGATAGAGCTGATACTTTTTTCAACATATTGGTAAATCCATGCAGGTACGGAAAAATGCTTATAGGCAAGGAAAAATCGGAGAAGCAAGCATTTCCTTCTAGCATTATCTCACGCAAGATTAGGATAATGAGAGGAGCTGCCCTGAGAATGGAGAGCAAGCATGAAGAAACAAGACAGAGCAATGCTAACATGTGCAAAGCTCTGCAAAAACAGCGTGGAAGATAAGAACAAAAATCCTGTTCTCCAAAGACTCCTTATCCAGTCCTTATTAGAAACAGGAGGCAGCTGATCAGACTGTATGCAAGTGAGCTCAGTTCACAGTCTATTTGTATGATTTTGGCAGTCCATTGTCACTGGGGAAGGACAGGTTTTCCAACACAGTAATGCAGAAAACTTATGTGCTGAAATCGAGGAGGGAGCAAAGGGGTCATGGGTGATAAGTCTCTGAATTATGCTAAGAGGGATACCAGCAGGCTCTTTTGATAAGAAAAGTAAAACACAACCTGCAACCAACAGCTTCCTAGATTGCAGAGAAGGTCCTTCTAGCTAGAGAAAGGGTGGACGCAGTATTATCAAAAACAGATCTGTGGAAGAGTTTGAGATAGGGCTTGAAAACATCCAGAAATGGCCTTGTTTTGCTTATGCTGAAGTTAATGGAAAAGCTTTCTTGGCTTCTGAAGAAGCAATTACATCACTCCTCTAGTGAGTACTTTAGGGAAGCTCAGGAGCGAGAATAGATTTGACCGTTGCAGAAGCCAGCGAGGGCCAGTCAGAGAAATGCTCAACAAAGCTGCACACAGAACAACTCAGGTTTTTTTTGTATTTTGTATGACTCTGAAGTCCTCTGTGTTACAGGTGTCTTTCAGTCAAGAAGCCAAAATATGAGTTTTACTGCTTTTTTGCTATGGCTATTGCCACTTGGACAGATCTGCTTATCCAGAGTAAAATCTGGTTCAACTAGTGCTGGCTTATAGGTTCAATGCACTGTTATTTCTTATGCATTGGTGAGTGATTTGTCTGTAGAAAGGAAGACCTCAGTGACAAAAGCATTTCCGTATTTTTTCCTGTTTCTCTTATCTAACAATTTAGTTACGTCAAACCCAGATCTCTCAAGACTGCTTCACAAGACATAGGCCACAGAGCAATCGCGTCCTCTAGCAATATAAAGAATGGAAACACATTATTTGTAATCCTTGACTTTTCATAATGCAATCTTTATTATTGGTTGTTTTAAGCTAATGTGACCAGAGCAATGAAATGAGTCTGTTTTTCCATATTTTTGAGTAGAAAAAATATGCCTTTGTCATAACCTGAATTTTGGCAAATAGTGTGAAAGGTAGGTGCCTCTAAAGAGGACAACAGATTTCAAAAAAGTCTTTGCAGTCACATTCCTTTTGGGTGCCTTGTCTCACCCAGGCAAGCCTAGTTCAAAACAGTCAGGAAAATGAGTGAATGATCCAGAGAGTTCTTTGCCAAAAAGAACTTGCACTGTAATGCGCACTAGTCCAGAAGTTTGGAGGAATACTGAAAAGGAGATGGCATATTCTGGAAGTTCTCTACCTAGACTCCTTCACTGGCTGAAGTGAGGGAGACTTCTGCCACTCATTCCCAATAATGAGCTGCAGCAACAAAAACCAGTCTCTAATAAATGGGTAAGGCCCATGGGGACGTATGAGGATATTACAGCTTAGACAAAAATCCTGCTAGTATTGAAGGTACAGGAAAGAAATGGGGATGGTGTGAGTATTCAAAAGGTCCCAGATACTAGAACATTATTCATAAAGCAATGGTTGGGCTTAGAGAAAAGGTTATATAGAAAAGGCAAAGTCAAATTGGGACAGTAGCTCATATAACTCAGTACCCTTTCCTCTGACAACAGGACCACCTATTGCTTCTAAACCAAGGTGCTCAAAGTGGGTAAGTATAGAATAATTGGCTCAGAAGAGAGCTTTCTGAAGCATATCTGGTAGCTTTTTGAACTTCATGACTTCTTGGACTTTCCCAGGGGTATCCTGTGGCAATGAATTACACCACTAATCCATGACATGATTCACGTTTGGCAGTTCAAGGTCCCTCCTTTCCTGAGCTCTTAAACAGGCAGACTCCATAGGGCATCTTTCTTAGTGGTGTTATATTCAAGTTAGGGTTGCCCTTTCTCACAGTACTTTGTACCTTGGAATCACTTCCACCATGATCTTCCCATGCAGTTTCTAATGCAACCTTTTTTCCAGAAGCTGCAGAGTGTGGGGGGACCTGGAGAAGCCACTCTTCTTCCTGTTGACTCCGTAAGCAATGCTGTAAGATCCAAAGATCTGCTCTTATTTCTAATGTCCTCAGTGCTGTTATCTCAGTTTAGAGCATCAGCTATACATCACTATTTTGACCAGTACAAATGTTATCCTGAATAGTTAATATGTCCCCTGAAGAAAAAGATCTACATTTTTTTATGAGTCTTTTCATAGTGTGAAGAATCAACATCTGCTCGTTTAATTCACACAGCAACTAGAAACAAAAATCTGTCCCACAATCCAAACTCTTTTATCTCCCTACATGATGCTCTTAGGAATGTACTGTTTTTTAATTCATTGCAAATACAACCAGTACCTCCCATTTTGTTCTCTCTTATATGCTCCATTTCTACCCAATCCAGAAGTGACATTTTAGTTATATTTATTTAAGGAATATGAGAGGCTTTTCCAGTATACGAAATCAATGCAATGTGTTTTTCCAGGGCCATAGCAAAGTGGTTGAGATCACACCATCGCAGTCTACATGTAACTAAGAAAAGATTTCCTATACTAGATGTCTTTTTAACTTGGTAGAAAAAAAGCATAATGACATCTTACAGCTGAAAGCTTAGGCTGGGCAAAGTCCAGCTGAAATAAGGTGCAAATCTTTAACGGTGAAGGCGTACAAGTGGTATGATAGATCCTCCACTACTTCAGCTCAAAGGTGTATGTCTTTCTGGAGCATGGACAGAACCCTGATGCAGAAATTACTGGGTGACACAGAGTGGCCTGCTGTGTGCAGGAAGTAAGACAAGATACACACACTGGCCCTTTCTCATCTCAATTTCTGTGACTCTGAGGAATCCTAGACCAAAGCCTCTTTGTCATTGTGAGGACTCAGCACTCTCCTGTTCAGAAAGGGTATTACTGGAGATCAGGAATATTGACCACTGAATTACAAAGTTAACACTGATAACCTGAGATCTGCATTTATGCTATACCCAACTTGAATTCCATATAGAGAGAAGTCTGCAAAGGTTTTACCCTCAGAAAACTGTGAAACAGTGAAGAGGAACAAATGTTTCAGCCGAAGAAAAATACTTCTGTCCCTATGTTAATGCTCAATATACATGGGGATGCTGCTTGTCTACATTTACTGTGTCATCCATCATGTGTAGGGTCAACAAGCCAGAGAATCAATTCCCAGACACTTCCCTTCCTAGGGAGAGGCATTACTTTCTCACCTCAGAACATTCTATTGACAAGTCCATCATTACCAGCCACCTGTATTTCACAGCATGTGAAATCCTGGGGCCTTTCCAAACCCAGGAAATAAACATAGATTTCTCAACAAAACAACCCAAACCTGACATCACACAGGCACATGAAGGTACTGAAACCCTAATTGCCACTGAAAAGTCCACACTAAAACCCCCATAAATCCATAGCTCCTGCTATAACAGTGCTTGCTGTTACAGGGCTCCAGTACTCAGTCCTCAGACAAGTTCCCTGATGGTCCTGGTCTGCCTGGAGAAAGCAGATGGAAACACAAGGCAACCCATCTTTCATAGTGTCTATCCAAGCTTCAGTTATTCTGGGCTCTTTGGGTATGTGACCCAAGAGGGAGAGGCCTCCAGAGAGCTTTCGCCACTTGTCTGTTGCTAGAATTAATACTTCTGTTGCTCACTGCCATAGCTGCCCCACGTTTCTGCTCCCTATGTATCTTCTGTGCGGTTTCCAATCCAAGTGTTTCTGCAGGGAAAGAGAGAGGGAGAGGGCATAGGAGTCAGCTCTGCTGGCAGATCATGCTGGTGTACCAGGAACTAATTAGGGGTGAAAAATCTACTCTGACAGGCAGCTGCAATGCGCCTCTAACAACACTTCAGACCCAAAACAGTCAGGGAAAGGAGAAATCCCAATATAATCTGAAATATGGTTTTCACTTTAGCCTTTTACACTAAGAATCAGATTACCTTGTCTTACTCGATTCTAGCTTCACATCCAGAACAATATTATTGAAATAAGATTTGAATGCTGCTTTTGGATCTCTTTGCCACACAATGATACTTCCAATAAGGGGCCTTCCAGAAAAGAGCCACATGGTACTTTCTAATGGAAAAGGTATGATCTGCCTTCAAGGTGGAGCATTACTAGATGCATGTTAATTAAGAAAACATAGTTTGGAGACCTGAGATGTTATAGAGATGGTCTATATAATATATCTCAATGACCTAGATGATATATTCAGCCTCTGCAGGAGTGACAGTCACATTTTTCAAATGCCTCCAATTCTCAGAGTCAACCAAGTATAAATATAACAAGGAAGCCTTAATCAATGCCTTCAGAAAACATGAAACTGAGCATACCTTCTCCTCCCATTGCAGAGATTATTTCAATTTTAGCTACTTTGCTGTCAAAACCTTAGTAGATAATGAGAGGAAGGAGACAGGATGAAAAAAAAAAAGGCGGTAGTAATGGGAAGTCAAATGGCTGCAGAGAAAGGGGAAGATGGAAAAACAGAGGAAAAGGATAAAGCCAGGGAAAATAGAGAGGAGGCAGGAAGATATGGAAGAACTGGAATACAGGGGTTGTCCTGAAGGGAAGAATTCTTCTTTCTGAATATTTAACACCATAGAAAGGGAGTTAATGTAAATAGGTGATTGAATACTTATTTATTACAAGCAGTATCTATTCTCTTCTTAACCCCTGTGGAAACCTCCCACAAGGTGCAATTTCACTGCGTATTCTTCTGCAGACTGAAAAACTGACTGTAATCAGAACTGGCATGGATTTCTGCTTTCTCCACTGTGCGGATGACCACTGTCACACACAGGGCCTGTGATGTTACTGGTGCAAAAGTGATGGTGATGTACACATACAGCAGAGCTTAATCATCTCACTGCAGTGCCTAAACCCCAGAAAGAGCCCCAGCTTCAACCAGAGAAAAAGAATGAGAAAGAGACTTGTACTCTAATGAGAAAACTGTGTTGGAGAGAGATGAAGAAACAGACTCAAGGCTCTTCGGGAAGTCTGTAGCTAGACAGGGAATGAGAAAGCTTCCTACCAAACTGTGCAGCTAACATCTCAGTCGCAAGCCTCTCCTTCCTCTCTTTGCTCTCAAATCCCTAGAAGCAGCAGGAGCAGTGTAACAGAAACAAAAGATGTAGTATGCTCTCACTGACCCCGAGCCTGAAGAGGCCTCTCAGCTCCAATTCCACTTTATAGAAGTGTGATTTCATAGGGGTCCGAGAATATGTCATGGTTGCCTGAGGGGCATAACAAGGGATGGAGAGAAAGGATGGGGAAGCAGTGAGGTCCTACCTACTGTTAGCATAAAATATATGTAGTATTTCAGCTGGGATTGATTTCTTCCACAGTAGAAGAGCTGACAGTCTTCACTCCGGCATTTTCACTCTGGAGTTTGTTTTTGCTTGTTTTAACCAACTGTCTGTCCCTCCTGTCCCTGAAGCCCTCCTAAGCAACAGGAGAATCTGATGCCCCAGAGGGGCAATGAGAGTGGTGAGCAGACTCATTACAAGATATGTCCTCGAAAGATGCAGATTCCAATTGGGATAGAGCTCCCATTGCAGACAGGGAACAGGCTCCTACGTGATGCAGAGCCGAACTGTTCTCAAATTTAAAATCTTCAGATGGCTTGTTTTACAGCCTCTGGTTTTAGATGAAGGTCTTGTTCTGACTGCTTCTTAGAGTCACTACAGGCAGGAATGAAGAAACTTCACAGCAAAAATAAAAAATAAAACGGCACTTCTTGAAACAAGGATAAAGGATTTGGAAAGTGGCATGAAGAGGTGATGGGTAAATTCGCAGCTAGTCAGATGAAACTTACAGAGTTTTTTTGTGTGTGTGTGTAGCCAATGGGAAATATGAAATGCTTTCAATCAAATTATTTAGAAGTGGTGGCTTGTTTTAATATGAAATAGAATTCGCTGCACTGAACTTTCTCTAGGTATTAAAATTTCAGTGGCACCAACTAAAGGCAAATCATGAATTCTTATGTATTTCACACATCTTCAATATTAAAACAATCTGATTTGCACAATAACAAAATGCCTGCTTCTACAGCACTGAAACGGCTTTTTAGTATTCCAGCTTCTAACACCCTGAATGTATGTATCTCCACAGATATACAGAGGCAAATGTAGGATGTATAGGACAACAGCATTTACTTCTGATTCAAGGTTACCTTGTATATGAGAGAAGAAGGGGAAATAAATCACTGATTTTCTCTAGGTTTTTTTCTATGTCTAGGCTTGTTTTCTTTGTATACATACCTTAAAAATGTAGCTCTGATTTGGAAATGCAATCACAAAGTAGTATGCTTTGCATGTACACTATACTTACAGAAGGGCACAACAGTAGAGCAAGTTTATAAAATTATACTTTATTTTAAAACTTAAAAAGCAATATGTCTTTGGAAATATTTTTAATGTATCTACTAAGAACATTTTAAGGAAAAAAGGGTTAAAATTGTAAGGATATTGAATTCATCTGTTTTTAAGCAAAAATCTATTGAACAGCAAAATAAAAGGTATTGTGCTGTGTGTTCCTGCTTAAAACTGAGAACAACACATAGCAGTTAATTAGCTCCAGTCAACATGAGATGCTTTACAACATTTCTCACATTGGTGCTTCATCTGGGCTTTAGAATAAACATTTCCCACACTCTGCATGAAGAATATAACTAGAAAATACATAGCTCAGTCATTCAAAATATGGAGGTATTTCAGACAGTCTTTCCCGCACCAGAGAAGAGATTTTAAATAATTTCCATAAAAACAGAGATTAAACCACTGAACAGTGTGTTTTGTAATCCTGTTTGCTTAGCATTTGGGTGGGTTAATATCTATTCTTAATCATCAAATCATGCCTATTGCATTTTAAAAGATCTTTCAGCTTTTCCATGTTTATTGTAATTTTTGTGTACTTTAGTTATCTATTACACAAGAGAACTGTCTGCTCTGTAAAGGCATCATATAAAAATCTCCATTTAATGCATTATAAATAATGAAGTGCTACATTATAATGATTATTTCTGTATTAACTGAATGCACAGATGAGTTACCTGTATTAAACATCTACACTTTGCTTAATGCCTTTAAATAGCATCTGATTCTCTCATTGCAACTATTCAACTAATGTTCTGGCCCAGAGGAGGCTGCAGAGTTTGCTTGTATAAGGCCAGTGGCTTGTCAGGGGGAAACATCCTATTTAATGCATTTTATATATTTCACTTAATTTTGATTGTACGATACATGTATTTAAAAGGTTAAGACACTCTGCATCATGCATTTCAAACAGGCATATAAAATTTACTATTTTTTACAGTCTCAAAAGGCACTAAACACCTTCCCATTTTACCTAACAGCTGAGAAGAACTATCTAAAATGCTTTCTTTCAAAAAAAGTGACTGTAGCTTCACTTTTGTGAAGAATGCCAAAGCTTGTAAACAGATTAATATTAGTAAATATATCAGATTATAGTATTTCCTTTAAAATGTATTATTTTAAAATTTGGGATTTATTATTCACTGTGTACATATTTATAAATATATACTATTTTTGACATCAGAAGCAGTGCTTCCAAGCTCAGATGCCTGTTTTTAAAACCAGGATATATATTAGAGAATGCAAAAGACAAAAAATCTTTTGTCTAAAAAGCCGTGCCGAGAGAACAGCTTTCTTGTGAACTTTCTGAATCCTGACAACATATTTTCCTTTAGACATTATTATTATTTGTTCACTGTTTGTTGCTCTTGACGTTGTAACAAATAAGTACTACTAAGACATTTTCTGCCCGTCAGTTGTAAATGTACCAGACGCACCAAACAGGGGCCACCTTTATTGCAAAAGTGAATGGGGTTTGGGGATGGGATTAATTAGGAGGAGGGAATGTAAGGACTCCCACTTTAAGAGGCAACTACCTTGTATCATTAGTTTGCTCGTTTTTGGAAAATAAGTAACAAACAAAAAAAAACCCCAACCCAAACCCCCTTGCAATAAAAATGCAAAGCAGAATTAAATGCATTTTCAAAGACTGCTCTTTAGCCTCTCTGAAGGTTCATGTGTATTTAATAAACTACTACTACAATAGAGCATATGCCTTCAAATTATTTAATGCTCCTATTACAGGAGATAATTCAAAACTGACCAGCAGGACAATTGTGCCATTCATGTTCATATTTCAATTAAACATTTGTGAATGTGACACTGCTTCCTTGTAAAGACCCCAATGTTCTTAACACTGAGGGCAATTTTATGATCAGTGATTAATGAAAAATTACATTGCTGACACAATTTTTTAGAAAATACGTCAGTGCCATAATGCCAACTTTGAATATTAAAGTAGTCACAGAATTGTCTCTGAACTTACTGTTTCTTAAAGCAAATATATGTCAGGGAAAGGTCAAATGGTTTAGGTAAAAATATTTTAATCCTTTGGATAGACAAAGTTGTAAAGGGAATGATGTGAAATTCTGGAAAGCTGAGATTAGACTTTGGCTCAAGAGGATATACTGTATGGACAATTTTTTAAAGAGAAGTTTCAGTCACATCATTTGTCATCATTTTCAACAGGCAAAAATGTCTTCTGCTAATGAGGAGAGAATCTGGTGCAGTGTGTACAACTGAAAAGAAAAATATTTGAAGGAAAAAATCACAAGCACAGAGCAGTCTATCAAACACTTCTATCTAGAAAATACTGGTACTTAATTCTGGTCTTCATGCTCCTTGGCTGAGGATCAAAATTCTTATTTGGACAAAACTCTCACAGCTGTCTTTCTCTAGATTTTTGCCTAAGCAGAAGTGACAAGAATTTGCCGTTTTGTACACCAGTCTGGTTTTCTGCTCTCTTGTACAAATTTAAAGCCACTGGCTTCAGCTGAATTATTTTTGGTACACATTATTGAATGTGAAAGAGCTGATCCCTTGGATTATACATTTTATTTACATAATGTAAGTGTAACTCTAAGTCTTTTCAAGAAATTACAGCTAATGAAGCCTAGGAAATTTATTGATGGACTGGGGAAATCTTTCTGCCTTAATCTTCTCTTTTGTGTGTTACTTATTGTAAAAGAATCAATAAAAACAACAGAACTGGGAAAGGAAGTAGAAGAAAGAAAACACAGAACTGCAGGAAAGTCTATTTTTCCATTAATGGCTAAGCATGCAGGCACAAAGGCACAGAAGACAAGCAGCATAGGGATGAAATGTTCTATATGGAGTACTACTAGTCAGAATGAAATTAATGAGCCATATGAAATCCTGCTTCAACTTTTATGTTAGTATAAAGAAAACTGCTTTTAAAAGTGTGCTGCATACAATTATGAGAAGAAACTGAAGCAACATATATTTTAGTGTTACAAGAAAACAAACAATAAATGAATGAATGAACATTACCCGATAATCTATTTAGAAAATCTATCTAACCCGGCCTGATCCTGAAGCCTGTTTTGGGCAAGATTTCCATAAATATGATATTTGGCTGTAAGAACTGCAGGACTTGGATCCAACAGCTGTGCCTGCAATTCTTTAATTAAAAAGACAAATGAATATATTTAACTTTTATTGTTTTCTTAAATAAAATAGCTCTTTTGCCATAACAAACTATTTCTTTTTCTGGGAGAAACACATTTTTTAAGACCATGCCTTTTAACTTTTAAGGTCTTAAAAAAGATTTCTGATGCAACCTCGTGAACAGATGCCTAAATAAGATGGGGAACCAAAGAGAGAGTGCTGATAAAATACAGAGCTCATCTATCTTATTTGTATTTATTAACAAGAAACACATGGGAAGATGCTCCACACTCCCTTTATTTGGCCAACCAGTTCAATGGAACTACCTGCATTGGTTAAGAGAGCAGAATTTTGGTCAAACATGGGCTTAGCTGGACCTTTAAAAAGAGCACAGAAGGGGAGAAAACTCTAGTGGAGGGTTTCCTGCAGGGAGAGAGCAGTTTCTTGCCAAAGCAGAAACATAAAAATTGAATCTCAAATATACAGATCTTACGGAATTGGCTGAAGTCAAAGAAGTTCAGGCACACTGTGAAGACTCACTTTTATGCTGCATTTGGTTGGGGAGGGGGTGATATATAGCTTTCTCCCAGGCTTGGCTGTGGACAAAAACATCTCTGAAGGACCCTTCGTTTGATCTCTGGTGGCTGAGTATCCACCTTGGGCTTTCTTCTTACGTATGGATCTACTGAGACGTGCTGCTGCTGAATTCAACAAAATTGAGCCCTAACTGTGATTGGGATATGAGGACACATAATTAGCTATGTTAGAAAACTGACCCTCAGTCTTTCATTAAGATGGAATTTTACCCTGTAAAATATGAATGAGTAAAGACAGTTTAATCAGGAAAATAAAGTAACCAAATGATTCTCCGCTGTTGTTATTTTTATACTGCAGTGAGACAATGGTAGGGAAACTCACTTTAGGTGATATCACTTAATTAGGAAAAGCATCCTAATCAGATCCCCCTCCAATTGCAATAACTGTAGGGAGTCAAGTACATTTCTCTATCAAAGTAGCAAGCTGCAGTGAAGTATAGATATTGATATTTTAAACTGTGATACAAAAGCAATAGCAGAGAAGGCACAAACACTGGGAAAGCAAACTTGTATTCCCTGTATCCCAAATTTCAGGATTGCTTCTAAAAGATATATGCTATAGCTCTTCTGACATTTCTGCACCTCTACTTACTAAAATAATGCCAGGATCAGTACTTCCATAGCCAGGGCTCAATGGCTAATGAGGGCCATGGCACATAGACTACTCCCATTGGTGACTCAACATGACTAATTGAGACCATCTCAGTCCTTGCATTTTCCTGATATTTCTGTTCATCTCACTTGGTATTACGCATTACATGTGGGAAAACCTGGACCAGGAAATGGAGACAGAGAGGATCTCTTGCTGGAAGGTTCATGTGCTTAGCAGCTATATTGCCTGGTACTTTTGGAAGCACAGTATCCCCACATCCTCTGATTCAATGCAGTCCTTTTTTTTGGTGACTGTGGATTAATGGTACAGTTAAGCTTTCTATATTTAAAAGAATGCTTACAGTTTCCCTCTCTGCATTTACCTCCAATACTATGAGTGCCTATTAATGATAGCATTCCACACCATTCAGTTCTTTGCATAGGAGAAGTAGCTTTGGCTTACAGTGCCTGATACTCTGCTTTCTGCACAGGACTAACGCAAAGCCCAGGAACCTCGGAAATCCCCTTCAATTTCAGAGTAAATCTTAGGGTTTATTTCAGTGAAATGGGTTTTCAGAGAAGCACCTCCTCCCTAACTACAAGTAGCCATGCATAATAAAAGCCATACAGAATGGGAAGGGAAATAAATACTAAAGTACTACCAATTACATGCAATTAGTTGCACTGCCAACACCAATCACTGAAAAGTTACAAAACAGGCTTTAAAATAACATTTTTTAATATATGTGTAGGATCCTGTTTATGCATTTACTAAATTTGAGTGTTTGGTTTTTCTCCCCAGTTTTTCTACAGCAGTTAGTACCTCTAGGATTACTTTGAAAAAAACAACCAAAACCCAAAAAAATCAATGCTCATATATTTGCTACACAGTATATGGCAGATATTAAAAAAAGTTTTTGATAAGATTCTTCACCAAAGACCCTGAAATGAAGCTGTCCTGGCATAAGAGGATAGGTTCTCTGCTTAAAGGACAGGAATAAATGTCTAGCTTTGACCATGTTGATGAAAAATATGGAAGTAGGTGTCCTGGTTTTGGCTGGGGTAGAGTTAACTTTCTTCCTAGTAGTTAGTATAGTGTTATGTTTTGGGTTCAGTATGAGAAGAATGTTGATAACACACTGATGTTTTCAGTTGTTGCTAAGTAGTGTTTATACTAAGTCAAGGACTTTTCAGCTTCTCATGCCCAGCCATCAGGAAGGCTGGAGGGGCACAAGAAGTTGGGAGGGGACACAGCCAGGGCAGCTCACCCAAACTGGCTAAAGAGGTATTCCATACCATGGGAATTCATGTCTAGTATATAAACTGGGGGCAGTTGGCCTGGGGGGGGTCACTGCTCGGGAACTAACTGGGCATTGTTTGGCAAGTGGTGAGCAATTGCATTGTGCATAACTTGTTTTGTATATCCCATTATTATTGTTATTGTTACTGTTATTATTATTATTATATTGTTATTATTATTATTTTCTTCCTTTCGTTCTAATAAACTGTCTTTATCTCAAACTGCAAGTTTCACTTTTTTTTTCCTGATTCTCTCCCCATCCCACTGGGTAGGGGTGGAGTGAGTGGCTGTGTGGTGCTTAGTTGCTGGCTGGGGTTAAACCACAACAGTAGGTTACCAGTATATTCTAGTTATCTGTCCAGAACACTCATAAATGACAAGAAAAAAAAAGTGCCATGAGAAAAGAAAGACTGTTGCTGATATTCAAGCTCTTCAAAACTAAAGCTGATTATGGAGAGCTGTAGAAAGATCTCAAGACATCTAGTAAGTGGCCACTAAAATGGCTGGTGAACTTAATGCTGATGTATGCAAAGTAACAGACCTGAAGAAAAACAATCACCTTACATAGAGTTCTATGTACACAAAGATGGGCTCTAAATTCACCAGCTGTGCTGGAAAGAGCACTCGGCAGTCTTTTTGTATATTACTCTGAAAATATCAGCTCAACAGTCAGTAATGACATAAGCCATACATGGTATGTTAGGAGTTACTGGAGGGAATAGAAAAGAAAACAGAAAGTATCTCCATGTCAGTGAATGAATCCATACTGCAACCGCATATTAAATAATAGCCCTACAGTGAACCCACCACAAAGGAATATAGCAAGGCTACAATAGATTCAGAAAAAGAAAAAAACCCCAGAATTATAAGAAGGATAACATAGTTTCTTACCAAGTGTTAGTTTCATACATTAAGACTCTTCAGCTTGAAAACAAAGACCTGTAAAGAATGACATGAAGAAGGTGAATAAGGAAGAACTATAGGGCACCCAGTGAAAGGATGAAGGAGCAGATTTAAAAGTAACAAGAAATACTGCATAATCGTATTGTGGAATTCATTGATGCAGGTTTTTGTGGGGCCAATATTACAAAGGGTTTAAAAAAAACCTAGACAAATTTATGGAAGGAAACTCTTAATGTGGTTACTAGCCACAACATGACCTCAGTGCAACTTTCTGGTCAGGAAATTATTAAACCATTGATTGCTTAGATATGGAAGTGACACCACAGTAGTACTATGCTGTACTTCCCCTACCTATTAGATTTTGAGAGTTTGCTATTGAACGTTGTCAGACACTGTGTCCTGGATTAGCTAGATCTGATCCAACATAGCCATTCTCTGGCTATGTTCATATGAGAATTTTCTGAAAAAAAATGAAAGCTGGTATTTTCATGTAGCCTCATGCTTCCAGAAAACAAAAATTAAAGGTAAACATAAATATTAGGAGTTTCCTGATAAAATCACAGGATCTGAAAATGCCCATGTGACAACCTAGAGAATCTGTATATA
The DNA here is from genome assembly GCA_026212715.1 of Elanus axillaris. Lineage (NCBI taxonomy): Eukaryota > Metazoa > Chordata > Aves > Accipitriformes > Accipitridae > Elanus > Elanus axillaris. The sequence continues at coordinate 5,144,934 of JANZLQ010000032.1, forward strand.
ATGTAAAACTTCTCATTGATTTTATTAAACCATTATTATGCCATTGCTTTACCTTAAAGGCTGCAGAATTGGCTGGTTTTAATCATGGCTCTGCCATGTATCTACCTAATGAGAAATAATCAAAAGTAATTTTGAAGCAATGGAATGGCCATATCCTGGATGAAACCATTTATTTCCATCCCTTCTGAAGGCTTTGGAAAGAAAACGCGAGCTAACAGGACTACTTTTAAACCACACAGTTTGAAAGACTGCAGGGTCACTCAAAGGTAACTTGCAGACAGACAAAGGATGCTGGGGCAGAACAGATGGGCATACTTCCAAAACAGAATGGTTCTGTTTAACTGCAAGATCAGCTGAAAGAAAAAGAAAATGGATATATAGAAGGGAAATTCTATGATTCAAAGAAAAGTTTATGAGGGCAGAATATGAAAGGCAAAGATTTCTGCAGGGGTACTCTCATCTGAATGTGGAGGACACACAAGACTGATGAGGTGAAGAAACACCTGTAAAGGTTTGTTATTTTTGTCTACATCTGTATTAGTCCAGGTATAGAGTGAGTGATTTCGAAATCTTCTCAAACTTTGTGTTGTCTTACTTTAACTGTTACATATGCCCAGGAAGTGATAAACCAGAGCCTGGAAATTTGGAGCTCAGGGTACTCACTTTAATGAGAAGCCTGGTAAGCCAAAGCTGCTCTCGCAGGCTTATGGCAGGTGGCCAGCAAGAACTCATTTTTTTAAAGGGATTAAAGACGGAAAGCAGATGCCTAGGATACGTCAGACACGTCAAGGAAAGCAGCAGTGCTGCAGCTTACTCAGACTAAGGGAAGCTTAAGTGCAAACTGACCCAAAAGGCTACGACCCAATCACAGAGTGTCTAGTGGGATGAGCTTTAGTATGACTGAGTGACAGAGTCAGTGAAATAAAGATTTGAACAGGGGAGAGCAGAAAGCTTTGAGGACTGGAATTCAACTGCCTGTTTGTATACAGCCTGACAGGCTGCAGTGCTAATCTCCTCTAGCCTACAGACTGAAGGAGAAAATGCAAACCACTACTGACTATTCCTGGGTTCAGTGGTCACCTTGGGTGTGCATGGCCAACGCTGAGAGAGAGCACCCACCCCTCTGGCTTCCACTGGGCATGGAGTGACTGCAGAGTGGTCATTTTGCTCATGCTCCCTGCACATCCAGACTGTCAGGTTAATGTAGGGAAAAGCTGACTTTGCAGACCCTCAGCTCTACAATGAATTTCACTTTGGAGTAAACAAATGCATTTTTAGCGCTCCAACATTAAAGGTGTTGTTCTATAATGTGTATTCTACCCACACATTTTGTAGCATGTACTGAATAACTGACACTTTGAGGTTTTCCATTTAAATAGAAAGATCTACAACTCAATCCAAATCTGCCACTCAGTTATGCCTTATTTAGAATGACTGAAGGTTCTTTTTGTCCGCTTTTCTAACCTCACACATCTGAAGCATCTTCTGAATAAGCTGACATTCTAAAATATCTTTGAAGCTTCATTTCTAAATAGACCATCATTTCCACCTGTTCATTTACAAGGGTGTCTTAAGTTTGGTCCTCTGTATATACTAGGTCAACACAAACATGTAATGTTCATGTTGTAGCAGTGGTGGTCTAAGGGTATAAGTGAGAGCTGATGGAGGTGGGAAAAGCAGAAAGCTTCCAAGCACAAACCCTTGAATTGCCTGTTTTTTTCTAAATGGTGGGTCTAATCAAAGCTACTGTCTCTACAAATCTCACTTCATCTATCATGGACCTGTACACTGTTACACTGAAAGCATACTTTTAAAAAGTTAACATTTCCTAGCTAAAACACTTATGTATTTCCATGCTCCTTTTTGCTGTCAGAAAAAGATGAAACCATAAATAATATTTTAGATCTACACCAATCTCAGTAAATATATTTACTGTATTTTATGAAGTTACTAGAAAGTCTTTATTTGATTTTATCTAATTATCACATAAATGCAGGAACATTAAGTGGGCTGATGTCAGCAATCAGGACTGCTTGTTACACAACATCAGTAACAGGGGCTCAGGTATGAAACAGCTGTAATTATAGGTATTTAGCCAAAATGTATGTCAGTTCTAACTGATTAGCTGTGTAAGTCTTTATAAGTAATGAAAATACTTTATAAATAAAAATTGCAAACTTAGCAACGAACAATATAGTCATAATATAGAAGTTTGATTGATTGTACAATGATACTTAATTCTTTTTCTTCACTTTTGCTGATTGTTGCAAGCTTGTTCCTTCTTAGAATTTCCTTATTGGATATTTTTGTCCTCCTCTCTTTGTGTTTGTTTGGCTTGGGATTAACATAACAGCTAAAGGAAGATAAATCTACATAACATTCAGCATACATCTATCTTGCATGCCCATTAAAACTTGATTCTAACATGGGAGGCATAAACATAGTGTCTGAGAAATATTTCATTGTGGTTTCCTCAAGCTCTACAGTACCACTAGCCTGTAATTTTCAATGGACTCATCAGCATGCCGATCATTCTGTCAACGTTGGCATTGCTAAGGCATTTATCCATTCAACACCATGTTGTGGCTATTGCCAACTGACGTAGCTAGTTTGTCATGGTGCAAACCAACCTTTGCCAATATTTAAGAAATTCTTCTCTCTTAGGAATAAAGATTAACTGCTGCTTTTAAACCAGGGATCCAAAAGTACAGACAAGGTGCAATGAGATATATGGTGTATCAAAGTGATATGGGTATATGGGTATAGTATCAAATATTTCTTTTCAATCGAGACCAGCCACACCTCATCAGTTATGTGATTGCATTAACTGATCTGTAAAAAAATGTTTTTCTCTGGAAGGCATATGAAAAATATATTTTGGTTAATGCCAGTTACATCACACCTTATAACCACACTGAATCATTGCATGTCACATAGGCCTCCCAATAGGGGTCTTGCAGCAGGTCCCTGCAAGTACCTGTTTTGTACCATACATAAAAGCTTCGAACTTAAAGCCCAGATGGCTACCCATTTGGTTACTCCTGCATATGCAGCAGAGCACGTTTCCACTGCTTTGGCTGCTGAAATACGTAACTGCTGTATACTTGCAACAGTCTATCTTACACTACACTGAGAAGAAAGAGCTAAACCAGCTGCAGTCTGTGGCCATGGTGAATATCCCTAATTTCTAATTAGTTTCTAATTAAGCCAAGCATGAAAACCATCATCACACACTGCTCCCCAGCATTATCACCTAATACCATTTGCCCACAGAGGAAGGACACTCAGCTAGTCAGTCTTGTAGGTTTGGTTCCTTATATTTGTTTATAGCTTGTTCAAAAGATTTAATTTAGGTTTAATACAGGTAGGGCTATGTGCAGGTGCTGAACGGTTTGCCATCAGATGCCACTGGCACAGCCAAAGTTGAACCACAGGCTATTCCTGTGAAAGTATTAAGCTGCCTGACCTGAAGTGAGCTGTCACAAATTTAAGTATGGGAAAAAAAGCATGACTCACTGCTATGTGCAGTTCCGAAAAGCCCTTAGTAGAGGAAAACATGTGACTTTGCACTTGCTAAAGCAGGGCCACTCTAGAGTTTACAGCTGCTATCAGCCCTCAAAGCTCTTCCTCTTCACAAACAACAGTGCTTTATGCATGAAGACTGTCTCGAGAGCAAGACAGAGGAGCTCTGATGGAACCATATTCCATTGAAACGTGCTATTTTATCAGTTCACTTCAGAGGAAAAATTCTGCTTTATCATTTACAGGACATCTCTTAAGCACGTGAAGCGCATGTAACAGGAGCTGGGATCACAGGGGGACAGTGCTCCCCAGGCAGTTCAGGAGTCCAACAGCTGCCTGCTCCCAGCAGTCCCCTCCCTCCACACCATTTAGCTTTAGTTTCCTGCTGTTACTCGTCCTCCTCCCTCTTATCATGATCCTAGCACCACTTGTGTTGCCAGGACAGTGCTAAACACCTGATGCCAGTGCTGGGAGGAGAAAGAGAAAGGAAGAGAATATATGGGTTGAGAAAAGCCCGACAGAAGAGCCATCTGATGTAACTCCCTAACTCCATGCTGTCTTCCTTTACAGCAGCCTTTGTTGTTCCTCTTGAGGGCATGTATTTTCACAGGGACGAAGCCTGAGGTACCCATTCACCACGGTTTCAGGAAGCTACAGAGAAAATCTTCTCTCCATCAGTAGTGTTGTCACTGGACTTCACCTTTTCATCGCTGGCTGCGAAGGAGCCAGGAACAGGCTATTGTGGCCACGGGCTCAAGAGCAGGCAGCGTGTCCCAGTCAAAACCACCCTTGCCAGTGCATGAAGGAAGGGGAGTTTAATGCCATTATACCTGACTTTTCTCTCTCCCCTACTTTTAAATTTCATCAAATATGAAGAGATTTGCGCATTAGAAACACTCTGGTAAACCTGAGAAATGGTCTGGTTAGGAAATCATGTAGCTACAGTAACAATGTGCCTTTCCTGCAGGCCAAAGACAGGCCCCAAGGATGTCCTCCTGGCACATCCAGGTGCAGGGGAGTGGTACGGGGCTGAACGAAGGGAAGCTCCTATGGCAGCCCACATCCTCCCAGCAGCTCAGCCAAAAAGTGAGTGTGCGCTGGGGGCTCGCCTAGAACTGCCTTTAGTGTCTTCCAGTGCTCTCTCCCAGCCTTGGACAGTGGCGCAAGGCCCCACAGAGGGCCCACCTTGACTGTGGAGAGCATCACCATTAGGTGGGTGATAAGGAGATTTTGGGAGGGGACTCTTTGCTGGGCAGGACACAGGAAGTTTGGGGCTCCTGTTGCTTAATCAGCTCAAAGATGGGCTCTGTGGTCAGCACCCCTACACGCGTCCCTCATCTTGCCCAAGGTGGGGCAATGGTGCCCCGAAGGCAGTCACCCCTGCCTGAGGTAGTAAAATGGCCGCCGTGAGGCGCTGACCTGCTCGAGGCGGGGCAATGGCGCCCGGCAGGCCCTTGACCTGCCTGAGGCAAAGGAATGGCACCCGTGCGGGCCAGCAAAATGGCGTCCGAGGTGTTAACCTGCCTCAGCCAGCAGAATGGCGCCTGTCGGGCGGGGCGGGGAGGTGCAGCGCCGGAGGCAGAGCGCGGCAGTACCGCGGCCGGGGCACCGCACGGGGCTTCTAGGCTCCCCGCGCTCCCCTTCTGTGCTTGCCGTTTCCTCCCATTTAAAAATAAAATAAATCTGTATTTTCAGCGAGTGCGGCCAGTGACTTTCAGGCTACCCCGGCGGGTCGGCCTCGCCAGTGGGGCGGTGGGGCCGGGCGGGCGCGGCCACGAAGCACTGCCTGCGCAGCGCTGCGCCGCCCTCACCGGCGCGGGGGTACCCGCAGCGGG
>JANZLQ010000032.1:5150866-5202190 GCA_026212715.1 Elanus axillaris
GTGCCGCTCCCGCGGGCGGCAGTCGCCGCCGCCGCCGCCCTCGCCCTCTTCGCCGCCACCGCCGCCCTCCTCCTCCTCCTCCTCCTCCTCCTCCTCCTCCTCCTCCTCCTCCTCCCCGAACATCCCGCTCTCCGGCGTTGCAGCTCCGTCCCTTTTTAAGCCGTGCCCTACTTTGTATTGGCTGGTGAACAAGCCTGAAAATGGATATTACAGCTTTTTATGATATAATATCCCTCTAATTGGTGCTTCATAGGGCCGTGTCTGAATTCTTTTCAATTAAGCCCTAAACTACTGTAACTGTTTCTCTCCGTACATGCTGGAAAAGCCATTCACGAGAGAGGCGACTGGTACTGCACAATTCCAAAGTACCTTTAATGTGTCAAAAATGTTTTGTGAAGAAAGCAACACTGTAAATGCAATCACCTACATTGGTGTCCCCATTGTTAAGCGGGAGCCAAAGTATTGCTAATTGTCCTGCGTTTTAGCTGGGTTTTTAGAGCATTATGTAGTAAGTACACCGAAGGGTCAATTTGTGAAGTGAAATACTTAGCATGCAAAGCGTAATACAAGATGCTGTGTAATACTTGACCTCTCAGCATAATAAATGTAGCAGTGAAACGCTGTGCATTCAGGATTCGCTGAATAGAGCCTCCGCAGAGGAACAAAACCAGAAAATGTTCTCTTCATTCCTTTTTTTTTTTTTTTTCACTAAGCGAAAATTATTCTTTATAATGGCCATTGCAGCAATTAGCCAGCATTTGGGGAGAATAAATGTGCAGAAATAGCAATTTCTTATTTTAAATGAGATTTTTGTATGGAGCCTGCAAATTACTTGGAGGTATATGAATAATTGTTGCCTTAGTTTTATGCTACAGAATAGGGTGTGGGAGGGTATAAAGATTTCCTATTTGCAGTTAAATGTTTAGACATTTTATTATTTTAATTTCACTCTCAGTCTGTCTCGATTGACCCTGCTTTCCCCACTGATCATTTCATGTATGCCAGGAAGCAAGTACTCAGATGATGGAAGCTTTCCAATTAGAGCTTTATGGTTTCTCTGTGTGTGTGTGTGTATGTGTGTGTGTGTGTGTGTGTGTGTGTGTTGGGGAGGGGTGTCATTCCCTTTTTTTTTTGTTGTTGTTGCTTTTTTATGAATGTGACGTGTAAGTGCAATCAGGTTTTACTCTGGAAGCTACTTTGGTGTTTTGAATTTAGCCTGCTAAATCAAAACATTTTAAGAATGTAGCATATTTGATGGGCACTTCTCATTATCCTCTAGAATGGTAAACCTAATTGGTGCTTTATTTACACATTTTAAAGGTTTTGTGCTCTGAAAAAAGAGATGCAAAATTCTTTCTCTTGAGCCTTCCAGATTCCTGCATTGAGTTTTAAGTGGATTGAAATTTTTGTGCTTCACTTGCTAAAGTGGGAGAAGTTTTGTGAATATGAAATTAAAACACTTTCAGAGAAAGCATGGGAAGTTCTGACAGCTAGAACCTATTAGGAACAGTTTGTTTTGGAAAAATTATTAAGCTTCATCATGCATTTCCCTATAGCAGTGCTGGAAGTGTATACCCTGAATAATGGAACTTCCAGTATAATTCTCTAAACATCTGACCAAGAAAAAAGCTTGGATAATTAATTTAGAACATATAACTTCCTTTTACTTGATCTAAAACTTTCCTCCACTGTGTAAATTCTCTCCCTGCGCTCTTATTCCCTCTCAGCCACCTATTCTTCCCTCTCTAAATGGCATGTTAACAGGATTGCTTCTGAAGTTGTGACTTCTTGGGCAGTGGAACGACAGTCTGAAGACAAGCACTGATCTCTTACCCAGTCCATAAAACTGAATGGCCTCAGAAATTAAGGAGTCTTTCACAGAACTTGTTCCTGTTCTTATAATAATGGCAAATATTTTCCACAATTTGTATGCTTTAATGGTGTTTGGGACTTTTTTTTTTTGTAATCAATATAGTTTCTGTTTTATTATAGCCAATAATAAGTTAAAATTAATAATGTAATCCTGGTATTTTGTTTAGGCCTGATCCTGCAGTCACTGTGTGTTTCAAAACTCCTTCCACTTCATCAAGGTGTCTTGTCTGCAGGGATTTTTGGTCACAGTCCTGAGCCAAATGCAGTCAGTTTGTATTTCATATACCTTTAGAAGGAATTACTATAAAATAAAATTTGCTGGTGACCATAAGAAATACAGTTACATCGTATTCTGTATTAAGGAGTCATACTCTTTTTAGTAACCTTTCTTTTTTCTTATCCTCAAATATCTATTTTTTAATGGATCTTTTTGATAGAAGATGAACAACTAGCCTGCAAAATTAGTAGAACAAGTGTAGAAATTACCAATGAACAAAACTGTTGGTTTAGAACTTCAGCAGCTTCTAGAACGAGTATTTTGTAAATGAGAAGTATTGCTATTCATGCTGTATACAGAAAATTTTCTCTTAATTTACTCAGCGGTCTTAGAAACAAATTCCACGAGTTTATGTGCTGGTAGAAACGTAGGCACCACATCAGGAATGGTAATAACATATTACACTGCCATCTTGTATTTACCATGTATTTTTGGCAGCCTGATGTGCTCTTTGCCTACCATGACTATTTTTCGTGAAAGTTCAGGTCATCTTTCTAATTTTGAAAGAAACTGATCTACCACAGAAGCATCCTTTCTAACTCAAACTTTGAACTCATTTGAGTGCCAATGTGTCCTCATTTGAGTTGGAGAGTGGTCACTATTTAGTCTCCTCTAAGTCTGCAGTTCTCACATTGCATGACAGCTAGAAAAAAAATCTTTGGCTAGGTTCTCTGCTGAGCTATATTCTCTGAAGCCAGTTACTTTGCACCAGGAAACTCTTTGTCTCCCAGAGATCTATGTTACTGGAAAATAAAAATTCTAGCTGTCCCAATGGAATCCATGGGACTAGGTTCTAGCTTTCAACCATCCCAGGATATTAGAGGAAATCAAGTGAGTTAATTGCTATGTGAGCTATATGCTGTTCAATTTTTTGAGTGTACATAATTAGATTCACAGTATAAAGAAAGCTTGTCTTAGCAGGAGAAGATAGAGAAGACAGCAGACTCAGTAAATTATTCAAAAACTCCCCAGCATGCTTAAAACATTTACAATTCAAAATATAGATTCAAAAGATCAAGCAATAATTATCACACACATTACATAAACTCATGCAGCATATCTTCTGTATTTTACTTTTGTCTTTTCCAGCTGCTGGGGAGTGTGATGATGACTGGTTATACCAGACCAGTCATGGTTAGTCTGTTACATTTAAATAAAAAGGTCGACTCATTTTTCATTATCCAGTCATGACTAGTGCCTTCATAATAATAGTTGTAAGAAAAAAAATCTGTCTTTTTTGTTAGTTCCACATAAAAAGTTCTCAGGTAACATGTTTTCAGTATATATTGTAAAAGCTCCAGTATGAAAAGAAAGTTTGTAATGGACTTTTTTTTCTGTCAACTTCAGGAAAGCATAATCAGTGGAGCAACAGAGAACACACCACTTCTTCAGCATCTTTGCTCTGTTGTGCCTGTTAGTCTTTAATGCTGTATATAAGGAAAAGTAGCCAAGGATGGTTAAAAGCACATGTTTTGAAATCAATATGTGTATCTAGGAAAACTAAGGGCTTAGCTAAAGCAAGCCCTGACAGCCGTCAGTAGTATTGTTCAGACAAAAAAGCATAAGTGAAGGAAAAGCTGTTTCTTCTACCTCAGTTTGTTCTGCCTTAGCAATCTTTATGACAATATTACTTATACAGTTCTGCAATTCAATGGTTAATTCTCCTATTTAAATAGTTAAATAACCCCAAATAAACTAAACAATATTCAGCCAAAGTCCTTAAACTTGGTAGATGCTTCCAGATACAATGTTACTAACAATTTCTTGATCCAAAAGCAACCAAAAATAAAATTGTTTATCTTTGCTGCTTCATAGGTACCACCATTAAGCTTCAGAGATACAGGAACTTTAGAACTGATGCAGGGTGATATTTAGCAGATTTAGCTGATGACGTAATATTTAGCAATGTGCATACAACCAAAAGGCAGGCACCTAATTCTCTGTGTACACCTGATTTTTGAAGTAAAACCACATTTCTCACCACTTGAGAAAACTTTAATTTATTACTGTGTATATATCCATGGATCTCATTTTAGGCAACTGGTCATCTATTTGTATATGCTTACCCATTTCTAGAAAGAGGAAACCAAGCCCTCAGTTGAAGTCAACTTATTTGCTGGGAAAAAAACCCTCTTCAGCTATGATAAAACACATCTATCTATCTCAAAAATTAGATACAGTTTCTTTCCAAAGATGTGCAAGGATGAATGTGGTCAAGCATTGCCTGATACATATGTTTACAAAATGACTTAGCAAACCAGAAATAGTTTTCCTCATCTTCCATCTAGGAATTTTTTTACACGTAGAAAAATTAGTTGACTTGGTGTGCTCTATTCATTAGTGGCTTCTGCTTCTTGTAAAATAGAGAGTTATGGATGGTAGGAAAGATGGTGTTCTTTGGCTCATTAACTTCCTGCTAGATGGTAATGAGGAGTTTTAAATTTAGAGAGAGAAAAAGGCAGATTCGCAATTGCTGTCTATAACTGCAATAATAATAATTCTTGCAGATTCACCCTCACCTGTAACTTTTCCCCACAAGTAGACTTTATGCACATCATCAATTAAGAGACTGAATCAAGTATTCCATTCACAAAAATAACCCATACGCTGTGACCTCCTAACTCTTTCACTTAAGCAGATCTATAGTGTAAAGAAGTGTAATTGATGGTGTACTTAAGAGATTCGATTCAAAATTGTCAGAAAAAAATATGTCTAAACACATGTTGGAAAGTAACATAACAGAGCATTAACCTGGCCTTCAAAGGTAATGAAAGGACATGTATTTTACAAGACAGGATGGAGGGTTGGGAATATCAGGATGAGACAAGTTAAGGAAGACCTACCTGGCTTGTCTGGTGTCTTCTACTGATTGTTTTCCTTTCTGCAATTTCTTCTTATCTTCTTTTTAACCGTTGAACTGTTGAGTTGATTCTTTTGCACAAATTACAGAATACTCAATCAATGCAAGTCATTCCACCTCTTAGTCTTACTTTCTGATGTATTAATACCATATGTGATATTTTCTTCAACATTTCTGGTACCTCCAAATGTAGCCCAGAGAGTTCTATAAGAAATATAATTGCTTGTACTAGAGGTCAAATTTTACTCCAATTTTATGGTGTCAGCTCTGTATGAAACCATCAGGAAATGTACCTGTATGACTGAGAATGGAATTAGCTCCAATGCTGGATATGTCTTGCTAAAGGACAAAAATCCTTCAGACGTCAATGTATATGAGAAAAAGGAGACAATGTAGAGATATATAAAGAAGCAACTGCATTAGTTTTAAACTAAGATTGTCAGTAAAATGAAGAATTTAGCAACAACTATAGAGCAGTATAGGGGGCAGCTGCAATAAATGAAATAGGAAAAAAGCCAAAGGCACTCAAAGATGATGGTATAAAATGGCACAAGATAAACTGAACACAACTGGAAAATGGGGTAGTTTTATTTGCCATGTCACAATAAGCATAATAAGATGTGTGAAATTTGTCACTTTCAATCCTCGTTTCTTTTTGTGGAGCATCATAAAGATGTTTATCCAGGCTTTTTCTGTGAATTTGCTGATGAATCCTAAAATTACAAATGAATGAGATCTGGGGTTTGAATGAGATCTGGCTTCAGGTTGAAATCAAGTGAAACCATTGATTTACTATTAATTCAGTATAAACATGTAAATAAGGACAGGTTCATCCACTAGAATCTATGTATTTATGAATCTTGGCAAACTATCCGGGACTATTGAGTTTTTCATGAGATCAAATCTGAGCAAGTTTCCCTTGGCTGCAGTATTAACTCTGAGTATTTCATGTAACTCCAAAATACTACTTTTCCCCATATATATATGTATATATGGATAGAAGGATGTATGTATGCATATGTGCATTTATACAAAACTTCTCAAATATGTTTCTTCATGCATTGATACCTTTGTATCTCTGAAGAGGGTTATATGTTACATAGTATTAATTATATATAAACAGAAAAAATAAAAAAAGATGATGGTTATATATGTAACATTGCTTTTCAATACATTAATTCATATAATGGAATTCATCAATAGATTTAAAGAAAAACTGAAGTCTGGGATTTTGGTTATGTAATTTTTTAACATTTTAAAATAAGAAATATAATAATCTGTCAGATTGAAGTGGAACTTTGACATATTGCAATAGGATTCAAAGCTGTGTTTTACAGCTACTAAAAAGCTTGAACTTTAAGGTAAGTGTTTTTACTATCAGACAGTAAGCATTGCATGGGTTAATTAGCTGTAGACTTCATTTTCCTCACATATTTCATTTGGAAAGCAAAAATTAAGGATCAAGAATTAATTAGCTATGTACAAACTATGAAAAATTGTTGAGGCAAGTGCTGTCTTGGTAATTCATGACTATATTTAGACATTGTAATGATTAGATTTTAAAAGAAACAAGCTAATTAGAACATTTTTCCAAAGTCACACAGAGGTCAGGGATGACAGCGACCTTATGGGAAATGGAGACTAAATATCTGCTATTCTGCACATTGTATGGAACTGGTACAGTAAGGCTAAAGCCTTTTCCTGTTCAATGAGTTGGAATTAAACATGCTAATTTGAGATCTCCTTCAAGTATTTTATTTAACTACTTTGGCCTTTAATTCCTTTATATTGCATCATTTAATATAATGTTATTTATATATACGAAGCACGTTATACTTATTAACCAATGTGCAAAAATCTAAAGTACAGATTTTATGTAATGGGCTAATTACAGGACTTTAAAGCCACCTACTGAGTTTTGCTAAGCTTAACAACAGGTTCACTGAACTGGATAAATTTATTCAAACTTGTGGAAATGAACCCCATTCTATGTGCAACCGTACTGGGAAAACACACAAATTATACCTCAATACCAGTTTAATGGGTCAAACAGTGAACCTGAATACCAAACTTATCTACATCTTGCAACAGCAGAGAAGCTATAGGCCCTGGGTGAGAAGAGGAAGTGCCCATTCATAGTTTCTTCCTCAAGTTTGTAAATAACTCAGACTTGGTATATGGGATGAGCCAGATTTTCAGTGTATGTAGAGTTGGCTTAATTTTTCTTATGGTGGCCTTTGAAGCTGTGGTTTTAAAATACATGTATCATATGCAATTGTAGAAGAAATGTAAAGATATGATCCTTTACTATACCTCCCTATTACACCTACTATGTGTATGTTTTATTTACTTAGTTATTTGAATATGCTTTTGAAACAGAGTTTACTTCCATCAGTCATTTCATATGCATCCATCAGGTCTGGATTTCATTTAACTCCTGTGTTTGTAAATTGGGTCAAATTTAATCAACAGTCAGCAACTGGATCTTTGTCAAAATGGAATGAAATCAGAGTCATGCCAAAAAATCTATTACTATACTTCTAAGGTAGTGTTAAATTTTTGGCTTTATTATTTGAAGTGTCTAGAAGAGGCTCAGGTTTCCTACATATTGTTAAAAGTTTCACAGAGGTTCACAAGGTTTCTACTTTCCTTGGATATCCAAAGGCATTTCATTATTTTCCATCAAGCTAGTCTAGATTTATATCAGTGGAATTCAGCAAACTATGTCCCCTAGTAACCCCTTTTTTTTTTTCAACTTTGAGCAGTATTCAAATAAAAGCAAAATGAAAAGGCCAGCTTTCTTATTCTAGCCATAACCTGTCCTTCAAAAATGACAAAGCAGTTTGCTATTTTAAACACCACTGTAGTCTAAGGTTCATATGTGATTTTTTCATTTGCATTGTTCTTCAAAAGTATCATGCAGATTATCTAATAAAAATCTTTTCTCAGGAATTGAGTATTCTGTTGCTTAGATTTTATGTATCTATATTCTGTTTTGGATAACTATGCATAATCTATTCAGTAGCTGACATTTGGGTCTTGATAGATACATTCAAGCATGTACTTTCAGGAATAATAATGCCAGTGCACTGTGTTCTACAATGTGTGCAATGAAAATGTGCCTCATAAAGCCCATAATTGTTGCTTAAGTTACAAAGATGATTTTTTTTTCCAGTAAATGAGGAACAAGCCACATAATCTTGCTAACACTATATGCCCAGGAAAGAAGAGTTTAAATAAGAAATGCATAAATTTAGCAGACTGCTGTAACAAATGAAATGGTGTAGCATTGAAAACATTTGAGGCAATTAATCAATGCTGTGTTTGCACATATCATTAAATATATTATACTAAGTTTAGATTTGATTTCTATGCTTCTTTTATAAAGAGTTAAAAGAAAATACATTTGAATTCATGCTGATACTGAAAACATGCTCCTAGCTCCTAGTTTCTTGGATTTCGAATCATTTCCATTAACAAACAGCTATTTGCCCTCTAATAAAATATGTCATTATGCGTCATTCACATCACACAAAAGAATCACTGAAAAATCGCCCCAATGATGGCCAATAATTACACATTTTGCTCCTGCACGAGCAATGAAGAAATCTGTTCATTGGAGAAAGCAGGTGCTGGGGCATCATGCTAATAGTCAATGTGTGCCACAGTAATTAGCCATTGCAATTGCTAAAATTAACAATTAGCTAACATGCAATTCTCTTTTTGCAGGCTGCAGTTTACTTTGTATAATCCTTGTATGTTCTTAGTAATTATTCTGACAGCTTATTATTTTTATTTTTTCTGGTTTGAACACAGCTTTAACATTTGAATCAGTCTACCCAAATGTTCAACAGGCAGTATGAAACAACTGCTTCACTAGGCAATTTCTAAGGAACAAATTTGTTTTTATTCTCAACTTTGTATTGTTCAAGAAATACACAATTCTTTTGTAGAGTAAGAACTTCTTATCTTACTTGAGAGCTTGGGACCACAGCGAAGGTATTAAGGCTTTTCTGCAATGGTAGAACATAGGATCATCCCAACTCTTCAGAAAAATTATTGTTTGCAGTTGGGTTCCCAGTCATTGGTTCATGGCCACTGGTTGTCTGTGGAGCTCCTGGTGTTGCCTATGGAAACTTGGCAGGTCACAAAGTTCTAATTCTCTTTGTTACAACATACCAACCTCTCACTGCTTTTCACGTGAACATGTGGTGGTGTTATCCCTGGAGCTGTCTGATTTACAAAGGCTTTCACAATCCTACCAGGAATCCTTCAGAATCATCACTAGCATATGGTCCTTATTGTAGAAATGAAAAAAAAAAAAACCCAAACCAAAACCCAACCCTCCAAAAGAGTAAGGACTATCATGCACAAGTTAATGGTACGCCCTCATCTTGAATACTGTGTGTTGGTCTTGCAAGCCACCTCAAAAGAGAGTAACAGTAGACACAGAAAATGAATTCAACAAGGATAAGCAGTGGTGTGGAATGGCTTTTGAAATGGGAAAAACTAAACAGACTGATCAGTATGGAAAAGATGACTGACTGGGATATAGTAGAGGTTTATACTTCTATAGGTGGTGTGGAGAAAGTGAGTGAAGAAAACTAATTGCATCTTGAAAAATAGTTGAGGGCCACCCAATAAAATCACCCAGCTTAAAAAGCTCAAAACCAATGACTTCTTCTTATGGTGCATAATTAAACTGTGGAACTGATTGCCACAGGATGGCATAGGGCAAATGGCTAAACAGGCTGAAAGAAGAAATGGCTGGTTTTATAGTAGGTAGGTCCCCAGCAGTACCCATGATCTACTCATCTGCCCCGAGGCTCAGAAAGTCTCTGAAACTGGCAGGATTTGCAACTGTATGGCAGGGAAAGCTTTTTCTGCACATACATGGCTTTTCCTTGAACATCTTACACCTCGTTTTAAGCTGTTGTTACAGAGAGGCTTCCAGAGCTAGTTGAAATCTTTGTTTGACCTTCTCTAGTTATCTTTTGTTTTGTTTAGCAATACACACTGTATAAAAATCTCAGTAATGTGGTACAACAAAGATGCCAAAGAGTTGGATTTTTTTTCCCTATGTAGTCAGGTCAAAATTCAGCTGACACATAAATCTGTGCAACTCAGGTGAAATCAATGAAGACTGAAGTGTTTACATAGGCAGATCATACCCTGCATGTTTTGCTTTGGGTATTTTCTTTGTATAAGTAGGTAGGTAGAGATAACTGGACCCACTGAAAACACTGGTAGCTTGCCTACCAGAAAGGCCGTATTCTTCTCCAGCACAGGCTTACAGCTGTGCAACTCCAGTCATTCCAGTGGAATTCTTCCCAATTTTATAGGTATAAGTGAGAGCATAATAAGGCTTGGGGAATTTATGTAATCTTCTGTAATCAGCATGGCATCTGTAGCTGGCACCAAACCAAGAGCATTTTTTTAAACAGTTCTTTAAAGTTTCTCCATGTTTTTAAAATATTTTAAAATGTGATTTGCTCCTGTGCATACTAACCAGCAAAGCCATGTTAGAGAGAAGAAAGCTGTCTCGTCTTAGCAACTGTAGGTTTTGACCTTATTTTTTAATAAAAAAGCTCAACACAGATGGAGTCAGAAAGAAGCAAAAAAAACATTATCCAGAATCGGTGTGATTTTCCCAAAGAAGACAGAGTGAGGTAGGAGAGTGAGACTAAACTATGGAGTCCAAGCTTTTAGTTAAGACAGTAATGGTAGAAGGATTAGTTACAAGAGCAAGGATCTCAGTCAGGCATGTTTCAGCTGTACCTAGCCCACTAGGCTTAGCAGTTTTGTGGCTTCCATGCAATATTACAATCAGCGACGGAGAACAACTAATGAAAATGAGAATGGAAAATTCATTCCATTTCTGAGGAGCTATCTGATATTTAAGGTAATATTCTTGATCACTATAACCTCTGTGGAGTTCAATGAAAATATTTTCATATATATCAGCTGAGAAACTAATCTCTATAGCCATGGAAAGAATTAGCCACTCATGGGTGGTTTAAGTATCTACATTAAAAGGGGCAATCCTCAAGGTTTCTATCTTAAAGCCACAGGCACTCAATACCTATAGAGAATTAAATTTTAGCTGGAAAAAATCTGTGCATGTCTAGATTTCTTTTTATATCACATTAAGATGAATCATTCCTTTGTCAATGAGAAGCAGTAGTGGTAAGCTGAGCTTCGCAGCAGCCTATGAGGTAGATTACATGCTGCCTGCATCATCTGTGAGGCACAGTCCAGTACACAGGAGAGTGTTATTTTAACTCTGCTGGTCAGGGCTGATGCAAAGTTCACAAACTTATGTTTCAGCTTCACCCACAAAAGAAGAAGGACTTACATTAACATACTGAGTGACATGTTGGGTAGCTGAGGCATTGAAACACACTTATTTTTGTTGCTTCTGATACTGAAGTAGGAGACTGCGTCACAAGTGCTATTTTTCTCCCTGGTCGTTTTTCCCCCATCTGGTTCATCAGATGTGTGTCAGAGCCAAAAAGCTTCAAATAGGTGCTGGCCTTTGAATTTGGTTTCCACAGGTAAATGTCCACTCTTTGTACATTTTCACAGGTGCTTCTAAAGATTAGGGAACTTAACTAACTAGAAAAGAGGAGACTCTTGGATAAACTACAGAAGCACCCTCAGGAGGAGGGAACTCAGGACATCTTCAACCTGTGCAATTATCCTAAGTGCTAGGCTCAGCTGTCAGGCATCTCACATTCCTTCTTTCTGTCCTAGCACATTTTCAATTATTTTCTAAAAAGTGGAACACTTTCCACAGGGGCATTTGCATTGTTTCTTTTGTTGGGCCCAATGCCTTCCCTAGGTGCATGGAAATCCCATTTCAGGGTGAAATCTGGGCATGTGCAGCTGTCTTTTGTACTCAGCCCTTCATATGGTGAGAAGGGAGATGTGGCCTTTGGCAGCCGGGTTGTTTACTGGATGCTAAGAGGCCAGAATCCTGGTCAACCCCACAGCATATGCAACTTGGTGGACCTAAGCATAAAACTTGACTATTTGAATCCAAGACAAGAAGATTTAGAAGAAGATTTAGGAAACAGAATTTCCCCTGTAAGTCCCCCCACTAAGCAGAAAAAAAGATTTCACTGCAATGCAATGCACCAACTTAACCTTACTGACAATAGCATGTTGGCTTTTGAATTCATCAGTGAATTATGTGTTAGTTGTGATGCATCCCATGGCCTTTGTTCCAGAGCAAGCCCTACAACTAAAAGTGAAAAGTAGAATCACTTCTGATCATTGCTTCATTGTCACATTCCACACTATTTTATTGAGAATTAGATGCCATATCTCAGTCCTGGTGGGAACAAAGAAGAAAGAGGAAATGAAAACCTTAAGCTTGCATAGGGATAATACACATACATAGCACATAGAAGATTTCCCCAAATTGGGGGAAATTCATCATCTTAACACAGCAATCTACCTCTATGTATATACTTTATTGGAAGAGACCATCTCAGATCATCCCCATTAAAGCCATCTTGAGCTTCTCCAATAGCAAACAGTGGTCCAAATTAAGATTGGATATTAGGAAAAATGTCTTTACTGAAAGGGTTGCCAGCCATTGGAACAGGCTGCCCAGGGAAGTGGTGGTGTCACCATCCCTGGAGGTATTCAGAAAATGCGTAGACAAGGCACTTCAGTACATGGTTTAGTGGGCATGGTTGACGGTTGGACTTGATAATCTTAAAGGTCTTTTCCAACCTAAACGATTCTATGATTCTATGTTTCTATGAAATGATGGACTGTAACATGCCATTTAAGGAGGTTCAAGTCATATCATGTTAGGATACTTGCTTCTATACTACTCACATTTAGTCTGATCTCTAATCTGGTTTAAAGGTTGTAATGTAATTGGACAATGTTTGGAGTCTAATCTTAGTTCTCAATAGCTACTGATAACTTTTTCTGTAAGTATTCCTGCTTGAAAATATTCCTTTACAGGTTTGTTTTACTGAATCAAAGGCTGAGGGAAGTGAAAGATATTAATGACTCAACTCTCTTGCACTGTCTCTGCAAATTCCTGAAATTGCTAGCCTCAAGCCTGTGGTCCACCATAACTATTGAACAGTTGCACCATCTTGCTCCCATCCTGGACTTCCCCCACCACATCCCAGCACTGCATGGTGGCTCACCTGTCAATGAAACTTATGTTACTTGTTGAATGGGTTCTCAAGAGATGAATCAAGAAAGCTGATGGCCTCACTGACAAAAGCTTCTGAAAATCAGTGAGAGGTTTACTGTTGACTTCAACAGGCTTTGGATTAGGCTTATGTAGAGATCTTCAGACACATGAATGTTACATGGCTGATCCCTCTAAGAGAGGAAGACATATATTATGGATACAAAATCATGATTCCTTAGACCCTGTAAGTAATCTAAATGCCTATATTTAATTTCATTGGTACTGGCTTCCAACACAAGGATGCAAAATACAAAGCTAAATAATCTCCAGAGCCATGATCAATTTTAGAACAATGAAGCCTGTTCTATCTCACCATAATACCTGTAAGGATTACATTTTTAGCTAAGGTTGTTAAGAAATTAGAAATTAATTATACTTTAATATACATTAACTATGTTATAAAAAGTTGTCCTATGAAAGGAACAAAGCTTTTAACTAAATTAACTCACTTTTTTGCAAATCAAGATAGATTGAAAATGTGCAATGGCACGCTCTCCAGAATATATATGCTATGGAGTAAATCTTTTGCAGCAAAAGGATAAATTTGTTGCAAGCTTCCTTATTTAAGATGCTGCTGTATATAAACCAAGGCATATAAAACTATAGTATGTTTCCTTATATAGGGACATGTAATCAAACAAGAACAAATCTACCACCAACTGCTTCATACCATGTTGTGATTTGATAGCAAAGGAAAGCCAAGTTTCTAGCCTGGGTCTAGCCTGACTCAGGCCATAACTTGTGAGTCCTGCTATTCTAACCCTTTCTCTTGATCTGCTTTTCAGCATGTCTTAGAGTACACAGCTCAAAGCAGCAGGGGAGTTTCTTAGCAAAGGGCCACCCACTTGCATATTATTCCTTCCTTGCCTGTGACATGACACAAGAACAAAGTAGACATTAACCGCTACATTAAACCCAGAAGGAAAGTAATCAGTAACCTGTTATTCCCTTAATAAAGGGAAACACATGCAGTGTGAAATCCAGAAGACTAATCAATAGCCCCAGACAATGCAATGTGCCAAACAAATTGCAAATCAATTAGAATCCTTGTTTTCTTTGAAATGGTTCACTATACCTAAAGCAATTACTCGTTCATTAGACCTAATTTAACAGCATGACTGCCCTAGCAACAACTGGCAGCGTCTGGCTATCAAATGGAAGAATGGCAGCTTATTTCTGTCTGTCTGTGAGTCTAACGCCAATCAACAAAAAAAAAAAACCTGAATTCCTTTATATAAGACAAATTTTCATTAATGGGTAAAATATTTTCTGTGAAGGAAGAATCAAGTATCATATTTGATTTGACTGAGTTTGGGTTTATTAACTAAGGGAATTGACGTAGACTTTGTATGAAGAAATTCTGAAGTTCTTTAAATGTTTTAGTAAGTTGTGATACTAAGATATGCAAGAAGGAGGAGGAGTTTTAGATCTCCTTTAATAAATCCTTTGGGATTTGGAAAAAACATAAGTCCTATCTATTTTTGCATCATGTTTACCACAATTGAAACGGCACAATAAGATTAGCACAGGATGACACAGATTCGTCAAATGGTCCATAATCCCTTGCTCAGAGGGCATTCAGCATTTGATACAAACCCTCCCTATTGTCTTCCCTTGGCACTGGATCAGGCCCCTAATACCCTAACTACAGGTTTAAAGTAATGTTTTTATATTTTGTTTCCTGCTCTATTCAGTGATATGGTAATAGCATAGCCATATGGACCTTAGGAGATTAAAAAAAAAATGTTTAAGGTTTTAATGTATGTTCATTTCCCTCCCTGTAAATCTCATACTTATGGAACCAATTTTTTCCTCTTCCTCTGTTGTGGTGCATGGCAATCTTGCAATGAACAGGATGTACCTGGAATGGGGTCAGCTGCTGGGAAGCCACCTCCAGGAGAGGGGACTAGCTGCCTTGCCATGCTTACAGTGAATAAAGGCAAATAGGAACGTTACACACCTTTAGTGGTTGGTATCAGGGGTGTTTCCAGGACTCAAAGCAAATTCCAGAGCTAGCTGGGGCTTTCTCAGTTTTAATATTACTGGGGCAAGGTACTGCACTGTCAGGTACTCCAAGGTTATGATACTGCATTGGCAATCTGTCCAGGATTAAATACACCATAATTTTGGCCTGTAAACTTTAACCACAGGACAAGAAAGGAAAAGCTTGCCTAGAGGGTTATTTTTAATGGCCATGATTTGAAACTCTTATATTGTTTATTGACCTTTAAAGATGTGACATTCTTCTGTAAAAATCCTTGTAAACACTTCAGTGTATATACATGTGCATATATATAAATAGCCGAAATATATATATAGCCTAAATATATATATAGCCTATACACATATAGCCTAAATATATATGTATATATTTATAGCCTCAGTTGGAGTATATTTTTGTATTAATTGAAGTAATTTCTAATTTCCAGCAGATAAAAACCCCTTCAAAATTATTTTAGAAAGCCTTTAAACATTTTTTTTGGCTATATTTAGTGTCAAGTTGATTTAATAACTTTTAGAACAGCTGCTGTTACAGGGAGTTGGAGCTGTTAAAAGTGACCGAAAGTATTTATCTAAAGATATTCAACTTCAACCTCCAGTCTTGCCAGGCCTGCTAGACTTTTATCCTCCTGGGTCTTGCCATCATTTCTGGTGGTGTAATACTCTCCCCCATGCAGAGAGGATTAGTGAAATGATATTTTAATTTTGAGAGGGGAATATTTTTTCTGGAAGTTTGTCTCTTTTTTTGTGGCAATCAAGGGCTGCTAAGGAGATGGAAATGTAAGAGGTAAGTGCAATAATCATAGAAACATAATAAATGATCACAGTTCCATATTTTACCATATGTACCTTGTCTGCATCTGCATGTATATGCATATTTGATGTTTTGCTGTAAATTCAGAGATGACTCACTGTTCCTCACATCTTATAAAAACCCAAAGTAATTGAGCTTTGTCTACTGGAATTTAATCTCATGTTACAGACCCAAGCAATGCTCAGGGTTGCAACTTGGCTAGCAGGCACAGATACCGAGATCCTATCTGAAAGACTTTTGACCACCGAATCCAAGTATTCCTGAACCTTCTGGCCCTTCTGCAGGCTAGTCTTTTCCCTGGAGTACAGACTAAGTAGCCATGAAAGGCACCATAAAGTCAAAAACATGTCATTAAAATTTTTTCCTGATGTTTTGATATAGACCTTACAGTTCACATATGCTATCCAGTACTGAGCAGATGCTCAGCTTTTTAAGAGGGTGAGAAATCTGAAATCACTTTATAACTCAAATGGTCTCAAATTGAAATTCACAGTAATCTCCTGCAGTAGCTCTGCCAACATTTAGAGTTCACTAAGAATTATTTTTAACACTTTACCACACATATATCAATAGCTGAAATGTGTTATTAAGTGTGGCTGAACAGTTGGTTAAAATTAGTAGGAAGCACTTAGCTAGGAATGCTACCTTTGACTGCTAGAGCAAGTGCTGTTAGGCACCTTGAACTTAATAAGGAATGTGAAATTAACTACAAATTACCTATTAACTTCTGCCCTTAACTTATTCAATAAAGTAGGACAGCTGTTCATGCCCTCACTTTGATGGGAAACTCGAGCATATATTCATATCCATTCTTTTTTGGCAAAACAAATTAGCCACTAGGCAACGGACATATTGTTCATATGCTTCTATCTCCTTAGAGCCTATGTGACTTAAGACCATGTATCAGCATTCTGTTGTGCAGGTATGGCAACCTGAAACATGTCCTAAACTGAATACAGTTTCTTCTTGTTTTGCCAGCATTTGAAACACAACAGAATCTGAAAGTAGCCAAAGGACATTTTAACAGGTGGAACTGAGACATAATCATGTGACTGTTGTGAAATAACTAAACTTGACATACAATAAATTGCCCCTTTTTGTTTTGTGGGATCCCTTGCAGCTGAACTGCCTATGTTTTTACATTTATGGGATTTCATACATTTATTAGATTTTAGCACTGATCTGAATTGGAACTGAAGTCATCTCTAGGTAGCTCCATCACTTTCTTAATTTTGCACAGATAGCGTGTAAGTGTTGATTTATTGCAAAGCTGAACACATACCTGAAGTCATCTCGAGGTAAAGAAAAAGAGCGTCTTCCAACTGTCTCCACGCCGTGGCATCCAGGTGAGGGTCCTGATGTTGGCAGGACTACCCCGCAGTTCCTTTGCCATCTGGGCCAGGACCTGCCCGGTGGGAAACTCCACACAACTAAGAGTGGATCAGAGAATCCCACTGCGTATCTGTTCGTGTGAGGATGATTCTGCGTGCAGTGCCCTGACACCTAGTGGATCACATATAGACCTTTCAGAAACCGCTGGGCAGATGACACTTAGGAGTCTCTGTACTTTGCAAGTAAGGGCAGAGGCATGTATTGGTATAGGTGATGAACTTACTGTATGTGGAAAGCCCCTGCACACAAGCATTAAGGATCATTATTGCTGTTTCTTAGTCTTTTAATGACATATGGTTCCCATTTTACAAATTTGAGTAGAAATCAATAGTTTTTGCTCTGCAATTACATGTGTGTCATTAAGGGCTGTAACAGACAAGCTGAAATAACTGCAGTATTTTTAGAGTTGTTGCTTCAAGCTCTCTGGGCTATACCTATAGCAGGGTTTACTACTCCAATTCCCATGTCAGAGGTAACCACCCCTTTAGCAGATGTATCGAAACAGGATATGTATTTGTGCCTCAGTCCATCTTAGCTTACTGCTCAGCATCTCAGCTTAGAACATCAATGAACTACACATCATTTCTAAAGACAGGAATAATTCTACCACACTTTAGCTGCCTGAAAGTGAGGCACCTGAACTGCCAGTCACTTATGGTCCTTTTGCAGCTCCTGAGGAGAGACAAGGAATTCCAGAGACTGTAAGATAATTGAGCCCTACACTGTGCAAGCTGTGCATTTAATATTTATCTTAGTGGCAGATAACACTCATGATATTCACAGATTATCCATACATTTCTGATATATAGGGTCCAGTTAGACTCAAACATTTGATATTAGACTACAGCTTCCTTTGAAAAACAATGCATCCCAGCTTGTGTTTAGAACAATTTTTTTTTTTTTTAAGAACATGGCTGGGGGGATAGCACTGGAATATCTTTTTATCTTTCAAAATAAATATTTTCTCTAAGGACTTAAGAGTAGTTGAGGACTACTGCATTGTCAACACTACTTTCAAATAACAATGCATTTGTCATCTTTGGCTGACTCTTACTTGTATAGTTAAAGAAAATTTAGTAGCAACAGCTAACTACCACTTTTTCTCATCCATGTTTGGCAATGCAAGAAATCTAAACACACATAGCTGGCAATCTGATTTCTTTGTTTCCTGTTTATTGCAAGGGTAATAGGGCTAGAAGGGATCTCAAGATGTCATCACATTGATCTTCCAGCCCCAACGCAGAATCGACTGTATCTTGAAGTTGATTAGGGGAGGAAATGTAATCTGTGTTTTGTGTTCTGGTAATTAAGCATTTTACAAAGATGTGGCTGTGGCTAATCTGAAGAATGACTATGCATATACATATGTATGCCGTGATGAGGCATCTCACTGTGCAAGAAAGAACTGGTTCTAATAGAGCTGCACATGTTTCAGTCAATGCATACCTAACAGTTATATTGATAATGTACGAGTCAAAAGGGGATGGGATTCATCCTCTCATAGTGGCGCTGGTTCAATAGTAAAAAAACTTACTTCAGTGTCTCAATGAACATATGTAAAGAAGAATCCAGAGGGACAGAATAAAGAGCATTCAGAAAGAGACTCTCTTTGACACTTTCCATATAATTCCACTCTTTATAAAAGGCTGTTTCCAGGCTATTGAAAGGGCTTCTTCCAGGCTATTGACAGGATGATGACAATCACCCAAATTGTCCTGTTGAACTAATTCCCTACACTGAAACTATTTATTATTTCCTAGTATGCAATTATGGCTTGAACAGCAAAAAGTTCATATTTTTTCAAAGCTTTTAGGGCATAATACCTCTTATCTCTGTTGGAATCTATATTATAGCCAGTATCATAGTAAGGCCACTCTCTGTCATCTTTGGAAGGTCATGGAGATAGGGGGAGGTCCATGATGACTAGAGAAGGGCAAATGCTGCACCCATCTTCAAAACAGGCCAAAAGGGCAATCTGGGAAAGTACAGGCCTTATTCTGGTTTCCAGGACACTCATAGAATGAGTCCTTCTTGAATGCATTTATAGGTGTATGAAGAAAGTGGCTGGAAAGTCAGCAGATAAAATTGTGCTTTTCCTGATTGCTTTCTGTGATGAAATGACTAGCTCTGTGGATGAGGGGAGTGCAGTGAATATCATTTCCTTGCCTTTAGCAAGGCTTTTGGACAGTTTCCAAAATATTCTTGTACCCAGGTGGAATGTTATGGTCTAGATTGCTGGACAAATGGATGCGTAAATAACTAGTTGGATGAGCAGGCTCAGAAGGTAGTGACTAATGAGTCATGCTCTAGCTGGAGGCTGATAACAAATGGAGCACTACAGGGAGCTGTCATGGAAACCTGTCCTGTTAACGACTTCTATCAATGATCTGAAGCAGATAGCAGAGTGCACTGTCAGTAGGTGTGAGGTGACACCAAACAGGTGGGATCAGTTGGTGCACTCAAGGGCAGGGCTGCCACCCAAAGGGAATCAAGATGGGCTGGAGGAACAGGCCAACAGGAACATTATGAAATTCAAAAAGAACAAATGCAAAGTCCTGCCCCTGGGAAGGAAGATCCCCTTGCAGCAGTATAGGCTGGGGGCTGCCAGGCTGGGGAGCAGCTCTGCTCCCCAGGGAGCTGGTGGTCGTCTTGGTGGGCAGTGAGCTGAACGTGAGGCTGCAGTGTGCCCCTGCACAACAGCATCCAGGGCAAGAGTCACAGGAGCACAGCCAGTAGACGGAGGAGAGTGATTATCCCCCTCTACTCAGCCCCGGGGAAACCACAGCTGGATATTGTGTCCAGTTTTGGGTGCACCAGTAGCAAGAAAGGTAATGATCAGCGGGAGGGAGTTCAGCAAAGTACCACTGAGATGGTCAGGGGCTGGAGCACTTGCCCTGTAAGGAGAGACTGTAGTACTGGGGCTTGTTCAACCTGGAGAAGAGGCAGCTTTCGAGGGATCTAACAGCAGCGCCCCAGTACCTGCAGGGTGGACATTGCTTCTCTGGACTGACCTACCAGCCTTATGTCAATAACCTCTGGTTTCAGTGTCGGGAAGGACAGCTTTCAGTCATGGTCGTGGGTGGCACTGGGAAGGTCATTCAGCTCTGTATAGAGGAGGTGGGATTTGGGTAGTGCTGCCACACAACTAAAATAATATCCTGTAGCAAAAGCAATCAATTAAACAGATCTGATTAAAAAAAAAAAAAAGTCAGGAAAAGAGAAAGAGAAGGTCTTGATCAGTGATTAGAGTAAAAAAGCATTTTACAATTAAGAAAATATATTTTGAATTAACAAGCAATGAAGAAAATTTTGAACTAGTAGACAGGGAGAGAGGTACTTTCAGAAACGTCAAGGTAAATTAACTCATAACAAATCCAGAGTAGTCACCAATTTAGGACACTGCAAACCCTCACTTGGAAAGACTTCAAATACACTTTGAAGTCTCCAGTTTTATTTATTTTTATTTTTTTCCTGTTCACTGCAATTGATAGAAATTAAGGGTACTTAGTAATTCACAGCATCTCCCCAACAATTTGAAGGATTGGCACAACCACAAACTCTCTAAGACGCTTTGGGCATTTGTGCAAAGATTCTTATTTGAACATCTCTCAAAGGTGTGGTCTCTTGCCCAGGGCAGGAATAATTTGAAAGCTCTGGGAATTTATAATCCATATTCCAAGCATACACAATATGACCATACATAATAAAAAAATGCTACACTATAAAAAAAAAAAGGTAAATATTGGTAAGACAAAAGCAAGATCATATTTTGTTCTGTGTTTTTGATGTTTCCAGTATATCTAGGCCCTAAATTCCTACTTGGCACCTTCATTGTTATTGCAATAAAAAGTATAACAATATAAGGCAATTAACTCCAGATACTTGAATGGGAAGTGAACAATACTTTCAAACTAATTAAAACAATCCAAACTAATACAGATTACATCTGAGAACCACAGATAAAAATGCTTGGCAAGAGTCTATTCACATAAATAAAAATCAGTTTAGAACAGCCATTACATTTTATATGCTTATTAGTAAATAATTTTACTGTTTTAACAAAAATGTGTCTACACATAGGTGTATAAATAAATGATGTGTACTAATGAGGGATGTCAATGCAGCTGAAAAGATTACAACTTTCTACTCCTAAGATTGTGCATTTGCATTTGCAAAATCTATGCATGTTTGTTATTGACAAATTATTAATTTTTTTACAAAATTCATTTTTTATATATATGTTCAAGCTTTTGAATGCACCTAATATTTTTGCAAAATGGTTCATAAAGAAATTCAGGCAAACAAATTATCTGCCACTCTTTTTAAAAATGTTGTTCTATCATTAGTTATTAATGAGCAAGTTTATTACAAATGTTTTAACTTGTTTTTTTGTGAATTTTCATGTACCAGTAACATTACAAAAAAGTCACTCTATGCATTAAAAGGAAGGAAAACTTCAGCTTGACCATTATAGTGAAAATTAACAAGTAGGAAGGCTGGAACATTTTGATGAAGATGGAAGCAATGATGTTTTATGGATATGAATCATTATCTGTTTCCCTCTTAAGGGTATTATTCAGATTGTCCACTAGCTTTCTAACAAAAAGAAATAAAACTAGCTATAACACTATTATAATAGCAAACTTAAAAAGATCCTCTCATTATAATTCTTCACATATTGCCAAGACCAGTCAGTCAATATTTATGACTGATAGCATTTATGGCACCTATCAAAATGCTTTAAATGGCTTTTTCTAGCAAGAGACTTGCCACAAATTATTAAGGAGTCTTTCTATACGTGATATATTTCCCTTTACTACAGCACATGCTTCAGAGACCTGATTACTGGTAAAGCACAGATAAAAGCTATAACAGAATGGTGGTCAAACAAATGGAGCCTATAAAGTATGCACTCCTCTTTTGTTTGCTGCTATACAAAAAGTGAATAGACAAGCCCTTTTGCAAACTTGCAGAGGACCAACTTTTTCCCTACCCCCCACTCCTGGGAATAAGCCATTTTAATTATTGAAGTTTTTTTGTTTAATCTTCCACCAACAAGTAATATGAATATTTTATACAACACTGATGAATGCTTAACTAATACAGTTCTTCATACAAATGCAAACTTCCTTTTTACTGGCCTCTGGTGACTATGCATCTAGTGCCAGAGTGGCATCATTCAGCTCCAGTTGCTATAGCATTTTCAAGAACCTCTCTGTTCTTGTCATAAATTATCTTTAAGTGAAAAAAGCTCCAAGGAGGTCTGCAGCAAACTGTATCAAATAATGAATTTCTAAGCTGTGGTAGAAAACACTCATCTTACTTATATTCTTCTACCATCGATTGTTTAGTGACCCTTCTTTGGGATACAGATGAGCATAACCCTGAAAAATGTTTGTGTTGTCTTTCTCTTGCTGGCAGCCTGCAGCCTGCATGATCTAATAAATATTGGCAGGACCAAATGAAATAATATAGAAGAGCTTCTCTTCTTTAAAGTCCATAGACCAAGAGACTCTTGTCACTTGTTAATATCTCCATCAAACAGTGAAGTGTTAACATATGTGATACGACCACGCAATCAAGTAAGGACCGATTTGTTGACTAATTAAACCAACACAACAAGCTCTTTAGCACCTACAAGTGACAAGTTTAGAGCAGGCAAGTGGAAACTCTCAATTGAGTCCCCTTTTATGAGACTATCATGCCAAATTCAATTCTGACTGAGTAGTATTTGAATGTACTTGACTTCCACTATGTGCTGACATGCTTACAATAATTCATCATGTGTGACAATAGCCCAATATTAGAGATTTATGATATATACAAAACAGTTACAAATGAAATGTAGCCCTAACATGTGTCTGCTTTACTTATCCACAGCCTATTGATATTATAATTAATGGTCAATTACTTAGGGATAGAGAATAGAAAATAGTCATTACCAGTTTCAGTCATCATCTGTTTTTGGCAAATTCTGGAAGTAGATGAAACCATTTTCATAGTGTTTGGCGGTTGCTGGAAAGTACACTGTTGCTCACTGCAAGAAGAATGGGTTTGCTATCTGTTCTGCAGTTGAAGAGTTATTTTAGGAACATAATATTTCTTTTTTTATCATAATGTAGGTAAGCTTTAAAAAGTGTATCTGGGAAGTAGAAAATATAATGGACACTGCATATGAATATTTTACAAAGGTTGCTAGTACTGGGTAATTTTACACACAGACACACACAAAAACCCAACTCCCAAAGCAATTTAAAAAATGTAAATCCAAATTCCTTTCATAGAAAAAAAAGCATGAAAGTGAGCTCTTTCTGTTAATCTTTCACAGGTTTAGGTCCTGCCTTAATATTGACGAGATGACTTGTGAGTCCAATAGTCCAGTTTAAGG
This sequence comes from Elanus axillaris, assembly GCA_026212715.1. Lineage (NCBI taxonomy): Eukaryota > Metazoa > Chordata > Aves > Accipitriformes > Accipitridae > Elanus > Elanus axillaris. The sequence goes on from JANZLQ010000032.1 coordinate 5,174,692, forward strand.
GGGAGTCCAAGCTACTGGGAAAAAGGCATGTGAATCACTTTTAGGTCACTGGTTGTGCAAACAATTATGAATACCTTCCTTTTAAATTTAGATAGTTCCACTGAAATCAATGGGCTATTCATACACTGAAAATTATGAATGTATATATATGTGTGTTACAGTATGTGGACGCTTGTCTGTAACAAGCAGCAACCAAAAGCCCAGGCCCTTCCAAGTTCTTGGAGAGCTCATTCCAAAGTTCAACCTACTCCTTGCCAAACTTTCAGCCCGGAGGGGACATGGAAGCTTTCCATGTTCAGGAGAGAGTCAGATACTGAGGAAAGTATTTTCAGGGATCAACCAGCCAGCAGGCACCTCATGAAGCTCCCAAGGTGCAGAATGTGAAGAAGAGGCACTTCCCTGGCTCACCTGTCAAATCCAGTTGGTGGGCCAGAGAAAAAGCCTCCCTTTGCTCAGGATCCTCAACTATAAGCCTTCCCTGGAGTTAGGTCACAAAGATGAAGTACCCTTAGGGATCTGGTCTAGAGGAAACCACATCTCCAACACAAACTTTTTGATAATTGCTCAATCATGGAAATGAGGTCAGGAAGAAAAAAAAGGAACTCAGAACAAGCAGAAGTAACCTGACTAGTGTCTTCATTTTAAAGACATATTTAACCACTGACCTGGCATGGAGGGTGCCTTTTAAACAGATGGTTGTAGTAACACAAGAACTATATAGGCAGTCTGTTGGTTTTGGTGTTGGCATGCCTTTGCTTGAAAGAAAAGGGGAAGAATGAGAAATAACCTTGGATTTATAATGAGCAAATTGCTCTAATTGTTAATTTCAGCACTAATGTTTGCACAGTGCTCTGACATCATCAGTTGGAAGAACTGGTGAATAATTTTTTCTGCCTCAGAAGCCAGCAGTGACAAAAGGAGTTCTTTCCAACATCAGGGGATAATAATCATAGTGATCCCTTTCATATGTTGCTGCTAAGGGTCTACTACCAACCAAACTTTTAATATGATTTCTCTAATATCTTTAAGACTATAATGTTTTGTCCCTAGATGGAAGTGTATTATTTTTTTAGTATTCCCAATTTACTTTAAAATCATATCCAAATAAGTAAATATCTCTAATTCATCAAACATATAAAAATAGTCAGAATTTTATATAATAATGATCTGGAATCTAGATAAGTACATTTTATTTCAGAAGTAAAATCATTCATAGTTGGAAAAGAAAAGCTTTGATTCAGTTCTCAGTGACACTGGTGCAAACAGAGAGCAATAATGTAACACTGAACTCATGCAATTTAACTCCAGGTTTAACATACAAATTCATTTAGATATTTTGTTACTTAAAAGCCTAAAAGCATTAAATAAAAATGCAATTATTTTAGTAACCTTAAAACAGACGAGTTCTTATAGACTTGTGTTGATATCTGCATCTCCAGAGGAATCAATGCAATTTCAACAGAAGAATAGTATCACATTGAGTTGTTTCATATAATGCCACTGAAATGAAAGAGGTTCACAAAGGTTTGATTAAATTTAAGTGGAAGAAACACAATGAGCAAAATTCATCGCTGGTGTAATTCTGTTGTCTCCTGCAGTTCCACCATGAATGGATAGGGCCCATGACAGTCTGAGCTTTTTCTGCACTTTGGCAACTGAATTAGCTGGATTAAAATCCTTTAAATTGTAAAAAAAACCCCAACAACCAAAAACCCAATCCCCACCCCCATATTATACAAACCAAATTGAATTGAAGAAAAATACACTGAAAGAATGTTAAGAATTTGATTTGCTAAGACAGGAGCATATGAAGAGGAAGCTCCATCATTAACATGCCCTGTGGTCAATATTGAATTGTAGATCACATCAAAAGATATCACATGCCCAATAAAGCTACTGATATTATTGAGACAAACCTACCTTCTTCTCTTTTTATTTCTTTTTTTTCTATTTAGCCAAGAAGACAGCAGAGGTCCATGATAGACTTTTAACCAAATGCTTAAAACTGTCCTTAAAGACTGTTTCTAAAATATATTGAAGTCAACAGGAACTACAGATAGGTGTTATCTCACAGGGCTAGACATTTAATTTCTTTTCACAATTTATCATGTGTAAGACCCATCAGTTGCAGTAGTGATTGAACAGATGGGTCAGTAAAGAATATCTAACTACACTCTATAGGATTTATGTTTACAGATGCACACAGATGTTTAGTAAGTGAAGCTATTTTGAAATACAGCTAACACTAGAGCTTATTGCACCCAGCCTGTATTTATTATGAAAATGAATATACCTTTTCGCATCCCAGGTACCTCAGAATTGTTCAAAGTTCTATTTGTAAAGGGACTTACCCACTACTGAAATTAATCTAACCTACATATTTCTATCTTACACAAAAGGAGTAACCTACTTTTATTGCAATGGAGTTTGCATACTAACTCCATCAGCGTGGTTTTAGTAATCATACAAATAGCTGCATTCAGATAGTTATTCATTAGACACTATAATTGGGAGGCCAGAGAAGCTTCCAAAAGGAGAGGTAAGATACTAGGAAAAAGCCCCTTGGATTTCTTTTAAAACAAAGGCAGAAGATTTCTTAGTTTGTAGATACATTATTAGATTTGAATGTAAAAGTCTCAGAGAAAGAAATAGTTCTGTGAATATCAAAATTAGGAAACCTGGTTCTATGGTCTCCCTCCTGTGTTAGGCTTGATGTCTTGTGGCTTGACAGCTGATGTTGTACCACAATCTTACTGGCAATGAGAACACTTTAATTTTACATCCCTGCCCAGCTGCTGACTTTCATGTATCTCCTACTCAGCTTGAACCTGAAATCTCTCTTTTAAGAATTCTAACCTTTTGTATAATTTCATTGAAATTAGGCTACATATTGAGGACTTACTAAGGGGAGTAGTGAGCAGCAGGAGGATAGGCAGAGCAATTACACAACCCTTTTTCACCTTTAGAAAAAAAGCTGCCCCTCCCTTCCCCATATTATTTGGGCTTCCATTGACCTCAAAATGTCTATTTCTTCCCTTGTTAAGTAATACAGTTGAATCAGTATTGGCATATTTTAGGATTATTTTCATTCCAATGTTTAAAAAGGACTAAACATTAAAGAAATTATTTAACACATTTTCAGTATGCCACACAGTTTTCTGTAGAGTGGAAAAGCTGCAAGACTACAGCACATACAGGATGTCTTCTAGTATTTGTGTCTCGGTTTTTCCTGGAATTTTGCATTTAAGTTGACAGTTTTTGTGTCTTGGGATAATCTCAGGACGTATCTCAATAAGGAGTGAAGAACTGTATCAACAGGATTACGGCTGAAAGGGTATACTGGCATAGTTTTGCAAATACAATGATCTTTACCTTTAAGAGACAAAGCATTTGAGTATGATCACCTTTGTATCCTGTAAAGTTTAATCAGAGTAAGCTCATGTTAGATCTGGACCAGACTTCGTACTTCTGCTCCCAACTAAACTAAAAAATATTGCATAGTCTGTTTTATTTAATGTCTGTATATAAACAAAAAATATGTCAAATACTGGATTTTTCACACTATTTAAAATACATAGTATCTTCTATTTGTAGAATTGCCTTATTCCATTTACAGCAGTTTTGTACTTGGATAATATATCATTTTCAATGAAGTTATACCTGATTTCTGCTGATAAAGATTAATTTCTGACTGACTATGTTGGCAATTGCCACCAGGAGCACCCACCACAAGTCAATGAGTAAAACTAAAGGCATTAGATCAAACTATTCATAATTTCTGTTACCTATAACATGACAGTCTGGGTTGGTGAACTTTTCACAGGCTGATTTATGAGCACATTGGACAGCTCTGCCTTGGAGAGTGACAAGACCCACTAGAGGAGTGTTAGCTGTCTAATTTTAATGTGTCACCAACAACTCTGTCAGAGCCCCATAATTTCTTGGATAGCTGTCTGCTTTCCCACCTTGCTCTGTTTCTTCCTTTCCTTACATTCTTACTTTTCTTTATTATACTCCTACATAGCAGCACCAGACTTTGGTCAATGTGGAACAGTTTTAAAACTCAGACCTCCGTTCAGGACAAGGAAAGGAAGAAGTAAGAGATATGGTAACTCAGAATGATGCAGTTCAATGGCTCCAGTAAATTAGCTTTCTGTTAATAAAGGTTGAATAGTGTTGTCATGAACAGACTGAAATAGGTCTATACACACATGGGCAGGTCCAGCAGCACAGTGTACCTTGGGCATTTAGACCACATATTTGCTGTGCCCTTGGGTAATCTTATGCACCATGGTGTATATCCATCAATGCCACTGACAATACATGGGAATGCTGCAGTATGAAGTCTTGCCTGTCTTTAAATCAAAAGCAGAAACATGATTGTCTTAAATGGTGGCTACAGTGTCTCTCATTGGCTTAGCTCCACTGATGAAGATCATAATCCACTGCAAGTCGTGGGAGTCCTGTTGATTTGAATGGAGTTTATGTAAGTTGTGGATCTGGTCTAGTCATGTCAGTGGGCTATCTGCAACACATTAAGCTAACTGTGCACATAAGGTTTGAAGGAGTAGCACCTGGGAAGAAATGCTCTGCAGAGACTAGAATTGGTCTTGATCTGCTTTAGTTCTAATAAGAAAAAAGCATCAACTGTGATTTCATTTAAATAAATAAAGTGATCACAGTAACTGTGGGTTCCAAACACCAGGTCTGTGACAATCTCACCTCCTGAGGTGTCATCTCCATTGCTCTGTTTGGGCTTATCACCTCCACAAGTAAGGAGGACAAGGATAACATTTCAGACAGTGAACTTAAGATGGAGGTACATGATCTTTTCTCCTTCATTATTACAGCAGCGGTAACCTTAGTCAAGAAGGCACGGGAACATCTGTGTGTGGTTACACCTTAAAAGAGATCAGTAAGATTTGCCAGTGACATCCCCCAGCACCTGCAGAGATGCTTCCTTCACTAAACTTCAGCTCACTCCTGCATCTGAAAAATAAATAATGCTCTTATAACTAACAACTAGAATGATATTTTATGGGCTGTGCTTTTGTGCTTGTTTTGTTTTGATTAATAGGACCTTGAAACTGAATAGCAGAATTCCAGCAGCCAAGTATTTTTTTTTTAGTAGAGCTAAGCTCGAGTTTAAAACCTTTCACCTCTGGAATCTTGAGCTGAAATATTATTTATGTCACAAATGAAAATGAGTACAGTGACATGAACCTACTAGCATGTAGGCTGAGATTACAAAGCCTTCCTGCTCTTCAGTAGGATTGTTGGTTTCTCTTTAAGCGAAGGCCAAGGACTTGAACAGTAGGGATGTTTGAGCCCAGGACTCAGGTGCATTAGAATAACTGGAGGATACTCAACAGTTTCCATCTCTCAAAAATTATGTTAGAGTTCATGAGACAAAGAAACCAATGTAGGACTCCAATCTACAAAACAATTAACATTCAGACTTCAATACTGCAAAACACTTAAATATATGCTGCTACCGAGAGAAGAATTCTAAGATAGTAACGTGGACTTAATTGCTCCTATCCTTTTTAATGTATCTAGTTCTTACAGCACTATCTCCCCATTTTGCAAATGGAAAGTGAGACAGAGGCTGAGGGATCCACTTCTGTACACAACAGTAAGCAACTGTGGTAGTTTAAGTCATTGCTTGTCCCATCTGTTCTCCCTTCTCCTTTGCCAGAAGTTGCTGCCACCATTGGAGGAAGAGAGAGGTTTGAATCAAATGTGTGCTCATTCCCCAGCTGCTGCACTTCATATTCCAGTCTCAGTGCAAACTTCAACAGCCCTAAAGTTAATACACAAAGCTGTGAACTAGAATGGCTGAGGTACAGCCACATACTCGTTGTGCAACTTCTGCTACAGGATTTGTTACCTGCAGGAGAGGGATGAGGCAGGGAGCTCACGGTGGTGATGTGTAAAACTGCCCCAGCAATATTCACCAAAATCTACTCTTGGAGCTTGAAGAACTAACTCTACAGAGGTACAACTATGACTCTCTCAAAGCCCAAGATTAAGATCCTCAAAATCCTTGTTTGTCCATGAAGGTGCCTACAATCCACCTAATTTTCTATTTTTCTGCGTTTATAAGTGCTGGGATATTGAGCATATCCATCTTCAAAGAGGTAAACTGTTCCATTATAGGTAAGACTTCCCAGGATCTATGAAATGTTCCTGTGCCTGTCACACCTGGATATTGTTCATATAGATCTCGTAGACCACACTTATTAGAGTAAGGTCTGCACAAGCATGGGCAGGAAAGAATACAGTGCCTTTCATAACATAGAGGAGTAGGTAGAGGATTTTGATACACTATGGGAGATTTTTATTCATGTTTTTTCCCAGCTGAAGACTTAGAAAGTCCCTCTCAAAGTACCAGAATACCATAGCTTGTTCTGGGCTTGGAGATCGCTCTCCATCCTGCAGAGCTGTGATGGACGGCCACCAGATGAAAGCAGCACACAGAAAGAGGGGATGCAATTCTTCAGCTCAGTTGAGGGATGAATGGGGAAGGAAGGCAAGTACTAGGGTTTTAATACCTTCTTTGTTGGCTATTTATGTATTTTATACTAGGAATTTACTGAACAAAACAAGTGCATTTGGTGAATAGAGTTCTCGTGAATTTCCCAAAGTCACAAGGGAAATCTATGGTGGACCTCAATAGGAAGTTTCCCAGCTCAGCTAATGCCCCAACCACTGGATTGTGTTTTATCTCTGAGCAAGTTTTTTTACATCAAGACTACTCAGTATTTCCCCAGAGCATGGCCAGCATCTTCCAAGATAAAGCTCTTAATTCCTAAAGTGTAGCTAGAAAAGAAGAAAAAACCCAGCACAGCGTTTATCTTTACCAAACTAGAATCAGGGCTGGCAGAAGACACAAACTGTCATCTCAGTCCAGCAAAGTTATTTGTCCATCTGCATGATTGGACAGGATTAAATTCCCAGTTGTTGAGAATCAGTCTGTCCTAAGTGAAAAAGAAAAGTAGGATTTCTTACTTTTAAGCAGAAAATTATAGGCTGAACTGAAATGAAAGGGTGCATTTTTGAGCGAGACAAGGGGAACAAACCAACACAGTTTCTTTCATTCTAGAAAGTAATGCCGAGACTATTTTTGGTATTTTGAGACCCTGCCTAAACTCATGTGGGAAGACTGCTATATGCCTATGCATATGCATATTCCATTTGGCAATACACTCACTACGGCACGCAGCCACCTAGTAAATAATAGAACTTAAAAATGGAAAGTCAAATGACAGAAAAAGCTATTTCCAGGTATTTGATCAAAGGGAGGATCAGAGTACAAAGCTCAAGACAGGCCAGCACACTACTCTGGCTGAACTGTCACTCTACAGCGGGTTTCAAACATCTGCATTACTTTGACTGAAATACCATGAATAATTTATAATAGAATAAAGAATTTAAGAAAAATAGATTTTTTAAAAAATTAATACCCCACAGTAATCACCTGGCTTCATGTTTATTAGTGAGGTGCTCTGAGGTAGAAAACATCATTGATTTTATGAACCTTTGGGGAGGTTTCTTTTAAAAAATTAACATTTCAGCTTGATATTATTTTAGTATTTACCACTCGGTATTGTCTTAGATGTCATCTTGGCAAAGGGCTCCTAAACAACTGCCACTTTTAGCACTGCTGCCAAAAGGCCCCCTTTCACAATAAAGCATGCTGTGCTTTGGCAGGAAATCAATAAAGTGAAAATCTGTTCTCATCATCCATACATTTACCATCACAATCAACAATCAAAGGCAAGACCTGGGTTCTTTATCCACAGGCTCCAGCCTCCCAATTTTCTGCTATGAAAGGCAGCATAAATTAGAACCCTTGGTTCCTGTTAGCTGGGCTTAATGGGTATGATTTATGAACCATTAAATGAGGTTATGTAAATTGATCCTTAGCAGAATGCTAGCACACAGGTGACAGGTGCAGTACATTTGAATGATGAGTCCACAAGGGTTCTGTACAAATCAGATTTCAGTGACATTCAGTTTTAGGAAGGAGAAATATGTTGTCAACAAGGAAGTGATTTAAATAGTGCCCTGGGTTTGTCAGCAATTATGCTTTTCTTCTTAATTGCTGCAAACTATATAAATTCTAATAGGAAATAAATTACTGATTTACCAGTTAATGACAAGGGGGTATAGACAAGAATGGTTTAAACATTAAAAAAAAAAATTGCCTTGTGAGGCCATATTCAGTGATGATTTCATTTATGCTGTTAAAGTTAGCAGATGCTTTAAAGTCACACGATAAACTTTGACATGAGCTAAGTAAAATTGGTTTTATTGCTAAGCTAAAGGAAACTGGTTTTGTGCTACAGCAGTGGATGTTCTTAAAAGGATGAAATCATGTATTTACATAGAAATAAGGATAAAATTTGCTTTTTATTTTTTGCTTGTTTGTTGTCTCAATAACCTTTTAAAAAATCAGATCAAATTACATTAACTAGATTTAAAGTATTCTGGCTTACCCTGGCAGGATTTTTATACTAATAGTGAAAATGATCACACCTAGTGATCTGATGTTTGACTCATTTCCTTCTCACTGCTACCCAAAGTGGCCATAAGGATTGACTGACTGCCTTATAATAAAGTTTTCATAGGGAAAAACGGGCTTGCTGTTGTAATACATTTAAATCAGTGTGTTCAGGCTGCTTTGGTCTGGATAGGAGGGCTCTTGGAGAACTAGATGTATTTGTGTGGTATTTAAGTTCTGCTTTTCCCTAGTCTGGTTAATAGCATGTTCCAACTAGTGGACTGGCACACCTCTGCTTAATGAGTGTTTGCATCTTTCTTTGGAATGAAATGAAATAGCGATAGGAATGAAATAGCCTGGATAAGTCTGTATGTAACTCAAAGCTTCAAGGGCAGCAGTTCTGGAGGAAAGGTTGTACAGGAGGATACTCAAAATACATGGGATAGTAGGATGGTGTGAAAATACTTTCAGAGGCTTAGCTATGTTAGCTCATTTTCATCTGTGGAAAAAAATACAGAAGATGAGAGGGAACCAGAACCCCACCTCCCCACACTAGTAAGCTGGGAAGCCTACTAAGATCTAAGGCAAACCAAACAAACTCAAGATATTAACATGTGTCTGTCTATTTTTGCCAACATGGTCATTGGCTGTGTATTTCCTGCTTTTTTTCAAAATTCAGTGAAGTTTGTTCAAGCAACAAGCATCAGTTGCTAATTGAATTAGCCTCTCCTATTGTGTTTTACCTCAATGGAGATTCCCTTCAAGGTTCAGTTGCTTACTCATTGCATTGTTCTGCTCAATGCTCATATCTCGCTTGCTGCAACACTTCCCCTTTCACAGAAGCTGTCATTTTTATTTCTATGAAGAGGATCAACAGGAGTGAGTCCAGAGTATGTAGTGCTTTGGGGGTGTGGAATGCAAATTAAAAGCATCACAAGGTTGCAATGTAGGTAATGCAGAAAAAAGCATGATGCAGTTTCATCCATGAGGAGATGAAGTACTGATTTTTACTCCAGGTATTAAGGAAGAATTCCATAGCCTTCCTATCAATATTATGTGACAAAGCTACATCAAAAGAATGCAAAAGACAAGCCCTCAAAAGCTAAGGAAAACCTCACTGCGCTTGTCTATGCAAACCTCATTCAGTATCTTCTGTGACTGCATTACAAAACAGCCTTCACCATACAGGATCTGCTGGTGCTTTGGAAGGCCCGGCTTCTATTTCACACCTGGAGAAGGGACTGCATACCCAAAGACAAGTCAGTTATTTTTAAAGGTATTAGCCTGATCTAATCAAAGCTATCCTCTCCCACCACACAGCTTGCTTTATGTAGCTATCTTTAAATCACCATTGCAGCTGCAACTCAAAAATCCAGTCACAAATAACCCTTTGATTTTTTTCTCATGTGGCTGTGCCTCATTCAGCGTATGAGATGGTTGATCTCCATGGAATGGGTTACTGCTGAATGTTTCTCTGTGGCTACCCTGCCTGCTGCATATCCCATGCCTTAGTCCCTTGCTCTCTGACAGTGGCAAAAAGAAGATGCTGCAGAAAGAGTAGAAGAAGAGGGGAAAAGATGTATAGTACTTCTGATCCCTCTTCCAGCCTCCAGTCGTTGTCCACTTAGAGAATTTCTGAGTTGGATGCAATTTCTCTGTGTTTATTAACTTCTGATGGATTCGTCTTCCATACAATTGTCCCATCTTCTCTTGAATGCACATAAACTTTGGCAAGACATTCCAGATGTCAGCTCCTCTCCTTTTGTTTGTTTTGAACCTGAACCTGTGTGTAGAGAATCAAGTCTTAGAAGGAGCATGACTAATGCTTAAACACCAGACTAGAATGAGGATGTTTATTTCTGGCATCTTGTATTTTACATTTTAATACAAAACAGTTTCTGTATAAGGTATAGAGACAGTCCCAACTATATGCTGAATATATCTATCAAGACATGAGGGATTGACTGAAATCCTGAATATCTCCCTCTATAAAATGCCTTATGGGGATTCCATCTGTATTCATTCTGGCTTTCACTGAGTGAAGCAGTGTAGCTCCAATAACTGGCTATTCTAAGAAAGGTGGCAGCATGTCCTCCTTTTCCTGCTGCAAATGGAGAGAAAAATGGTGCCCACAACTGCATTTTGTAGAGATCTCTAGTCAGCTGTGCTCTGAGAATGTCTATTGCTATCCCATGGAAACTGGGATTGGGACTTGGGGGTGAATCTGCTCAGATTTGTTAGAACTGGGCAGTTCTGGCCATGTAGAAGTGCCTATGTTTGCACCTGGGAATGCCACAATTGCAGAGGAAGGTGCTTAAGGAGATTAGTTACCTCCATGGTTTGGTCCTCCAGGACCAGGTTTGGACACCTCCAGGAGCTGTCACAATTTTAACTTTGGGCAGAATGGAGCTCATGACATTTCCTGGAGGTGCCCAAAGGCATGTTTTATACTGCAATGGATCTCAGCACAAAGATCCCTGAGCTAGCCAATATTGGCCTGAACTAGTACATCCATACAATGTAGAACAGCTTTATGTAGACTCAGCAGCTCAGGTTTGAAAGTAGTCTGGTTGTGCTCGTGCAATCCAGTGATGTGGGGAAGCCAAACCCCATGAATTAACACTAGTGTAGCCACAGAAGCTAAATCCTGTGGACTCAGCCCAGAGGTCTTTGCATCATGACAGTGGGAGAAGGCTCTGATTTAAGTCCCTTTTAGACCTAGTTCTGAGTTCTTCAGAAACACTAAGACCTGTGCTGCTACTTCCCTGAGGGGTGACATTATTCTTCTTGCGTTCCAGATGGGCAGTCAAGAGGCAGGGAAAGTGCATCCCATGGCTACAGTCCAGGTAAGGGAACATGGCAATGACTCTGCTAACTGAAGTTCTCTTTTGGACCAGATTTATGAATTTATTCTGGATAAAACAAGGCTAGGAAAAAGGATTGATGCACACCCCTTCCTCCCCCCTCCTCTGCAAAGAGTTCTCCAGTATAAAAGCACTTTGAAATTCCATAATGCAGACATAGGCACTGACATTAAAGCCCAAATTTACACTGACAAGTAAATGTGGGGGACTGGTTTGAAGGACCTAATTTTGTTGTATCTTAACTTCTCAAGGTGCTTTGTTTTCACAATAGAGCTTCCAAAGGCTCTAAGATGCAGAGGTCAGAGCTTGGTACAACAGTGAAGCACAAACATGATATTTGAAAAGTGACAAAATAAAAATAAGTATCCTTTTGTGAAAATGGTGGCTTGTGACTTCTCAGCATCACACAGGAACTCCAGCAGAATTTGGGATAAGAGACAGTTTGTTAGGACAGTGTTTCATTGTCTGAATCTCAAGGCATTCTCTGTCCCTTCCTGCAATTCCCTTTCTCACCAAGTGCATACTTTCTCAGGTTTCAGCAATTAATGAGATAGGATTACTGAGGTGGTAATATCCTGAAGCACGTAACATGGATTCATCCTCAGACTAGCCCCTAAGTACAGTGAAATGAAGTTAAGGTTTCTCATGCTGAGAAAGCTTACAAAATCATTGAATTAAACTCTTAATAATAAAGGCAGTCTTAATTCTGGTAATCCTTATTTTGAGTGTGTGACTATATGACCTTTATACAAGTCTCTTTATGTGGAATTTTTTAAATTTGCTTTTTTAATAATTTTTCAGGTTATAAAATCTTAAGAGTTTGGCAAAACAAACTTTTCATTGTATTACTCCACAGGGAATAGGTTCTTTAGAAGGACTGAAATATTTAGAATCACAGAACCTTTTGGAGCTGATTGAAAGGTGGACGAGAAGGTTATCTGACGTTCTGGTCCCCTGGGATCCCATCTCACACAGTCAGCTTCTTTACTTATTGCTCTTTCTCATGCCCCCAGAGTCTTCTTTTGCTGTCCTAACCATCTCATCCTCACTGTTTGAGAACTGCCACTACTCCCATCCTCCCATCTCCAGTTTCTGCCCTGCTCCTCACTTCTTCCTGTTCTCCAGTTCCTCTCCCTTTATCCATCCTACTTCATTTGTCATGTTGCCACGTCATACCCGCTCTGCAACACCTGGAAATCCCTGGGGTTTCCTGCCCTCAGCTGAAGTACCGACCATTGCAACAGATACGTCTCCCAGCCTCCACCAGCTCTGTCCCAAGTTTACTGCAGAGAACATCTAGATCAGTACAGCTTAGAAAGGCCCCCAGAGTCACAGAGCACTTTCACTATGGGGGAGAGGGTACAGAAGTCCTAAGGCCCCATCTTCAACTCGACCTTTCAAAGTATAGAAGATTGTTGTCATTGAGTTGGTACCCTAGATCCCGGGCATTTCTGCTGGAGCCAGGACTCCCAGATCTCCTCACCAGGCAAGCCCCATTGCATTGGTTAGAAACACTGCAGAAGGGTTCCTTGTAGAGCAGAGAGCCAGGAAAACTGACACAGTTTGTCAAAATTGCTGTGTGAATACAACAAAGAAAAAAATATTATCTTAACAAATTTAATTGCCTAAAATGCCTTCAGCTTTGTCTTTTGAATTATTTCATTTCCATTTACTCTGCCCTGGACACATCATCTCCCACAGTGAGGCCCATAGACTGTGCCCCACAAAGGATGAAGGACAGGCTGAAGCAGAAACCACCAGGCTGCTATGAAATGGTTACAGTGGGAGCATTTCAGGGTGGCTATGGGAGAGCAGGACATCAAGCCCATTGTCTCAAGTATCATCAACTGGCTTTTCTCAAGGACTGAATGTAGTCTGGAGTGAGTATCCATTTAGCTTGTCTCTGACTTTTGTCTCCCCATATCTGTTTCTCTTATTCCAAACGATTCATGGAGGAATCTATCTGGAGAGAAGAGGTTCAGGTAGGAAGGGAAAAAACCCTTCAGAAATCACTTTCTAAGCTGCTTGGGCCCATCTTGGCTTTTTCAAAAGATTTGTCTCTCTTCTGCTCTATGAAATAGTAGAGGAAGTATATTCCTATTGGTTATTAACATGCATTTAACCACTGCTAGCATTCATTGGAAGGATTTCAGACCCTCTGATTCTGTGACTCATCTAATTACATTATCTAGACATATTACTGTTACAAAATTTTACCACCATGGTTCATACAGGTTAAACCCTTATACAAGAAAATGGTGGTAGACCTTAGAGTGATTTGCTCAACTTTCATTTTTCATCCTGCTAAAAATCATTATGAGGTCATAAGAATTTCCTTTAGGTATTTATTATTTTATTTATCCTATCAAGTTTTATCAGTTTCCTGATTTTTGTATGTAATGCTCAAGTATTACATAAAGCAACACAATGATGTTGATGTTGCTTCTTTTCCTTATAAATAAAAGGGCTAAAAAGGCAAAGTTACTCTTGCCTAAAACGTTAAGAGCTCCTGGTAATTAATTCTTTGCTGTGAGCTTACTCATCTAAAAAAAAAAACAAACAAAAAAACCAATGGCAACAACAACAAAATTTTGCCATGGAAAGTGATGTTTTTCAGGTATCTTAGGCAGCCTATTGGCACTAATCACATGGTGTTCCCAGCAGTGTGTATTATACCCAAGGTATGATTTCTGTATTTGCATGCTTAACAATCAGTTGTTTTCCTTCCTTTTGGAGACCACATAAAGTGGATGGTATGCTCTGCTCTGGCTCTTTGTACTCCTTATCACATGCCTCAGAAAAAATATTTCAGAATTGCCCAAATTTTCCTTTTGACACGAAATGCAAGTTGTGCCAGTTCTTAGTGCTGTGCATCCTACCCTCTTCTTCACTAAAGGCTACACCAGGAGAAGAAAGCAATAGTTACAATGAAGACTGCAAGCATGGCCTTCTGCTATTCATATCCTCTTTGGCACAGGACCAAATAACAATCCCTTATCACTAGTGAAATTAGGACTACTAGAAAGCAAAGGGCAAATTCAAGAAAGAGCAGTCTCCATGTTCTGCCTGGTGAGGAAGTCTCTGTTCCTTAGAAGAGGTTCAGTAACCAATTCGAAGTCATGATCCTTTCAACTTTTCTGCAAATACAGTTGAAGAGTTCAAGCTGAAATGCAAATTTCACTGCTATTTGGGTTTTGTACTGCCAAGTTCAGAAAAGACCGGAAAGTCAAACTTAGAATAATTTATCGGAAAGCCTGTGTTGTAAGATTAATTTTATACAGTAAAAATAGTAATCTCAAAAAGCTGGAAGCATTTTTGATGAAAGAGCTTTTTCCTTCTGCAGTTTTAACTAGCCTTTTTTTTTTTAATTTCCGTTTAACACTATATTTTGCTTAATTTCTTTATCTATTGTTAGTTTTACAGCCATTTTTCACCTCTGTTTGGCTTGATCCTTTCTACTTTGGCAATTTTTTTATCAATTTGATTGCATCAATGTTAGTAGAATAACTCCTGCCTAGAGATTGTCCCCATAAAGAGAGGTTCTGGCTTTATATTCCAGGACTTTTATAAATGACAACTTTTTGTGCTAAGTGTTTGCCTGAGATTCTAGCATGGATAATGTTGAAGGAAAATGACTCCTTTACAGCCTTATATTAGAAAGCAATGGCTTCTGTGAGCGGAATAAAGTTGCTCAGCAGGAAAATAACTTCCACCTAGTGGCTTTCCAGAAAACTGCCATAATAGTGAAACTCAAATTTCTGTTTTTACATAATTTGGGGGTAATCCTGCCACCACAACCCTTATTCAGTTTTCAGTGAACTCAAATGCACTACCTACACCTATATAGTACTTAGTATATAGTTCACAGTAATTTAAGCATCACTGTGCTTGTGGATTTATCATAACATCATCATTCTGAAAAACTTTACACTAAAACTTCTTATGATTTCTAATGGCAAACTGATTTTATTCCAGCTTTTCTATTTCACATCGAAAACATATTTAAACACCAACTATACTAATATCCCCATACCCACTTCAGAAAAACCTCTCTGTATTATCTCTGTACTTAAACTACCAGCTCATCAAAATTGTATACATAAGCATTTGGGTAGTGTGGCTTAGTGGAATATAAAAGACTCATAAATCTAGTAAGATATGAATCCACTGTTTAATTTAAAAAGGAATTATTCAAGAGTTTAGTATTATACATCTGGCAGACCTGAATCAAGAAAAACTCCTGGAAATGAAAACTCAATACGTTATTTCTCATTCCATTGAAACAATAACTATTCTGGATCAGTGATTTTAATACTAATTTACACAAGCTGAGAATCTGGCCACTGGGCTACTCTGAACATTTTCTTTTTTTCTGGAACACAAGTATTAAGAAATTATTTTTAAATTCAGGCAGACAGAGATGACTTTCTGTACTATGTAATTAGTGTATCATAGCATTCATGCTGAGTATCAAGGATATATGTATTGGTTGAGAAAGGACTCTGATGAATGGCATTGCCTGATAAATATTTTTGATTCTACTCATTAAGTTGCTAGCTGTGGGCTTAATTCCAAAACGTAATCCAAACTTGTGCTTTTGTAACAGTAAATTTTTCCAAACAAAATAATCAGCAGAAATATTTAATATAGCAAAGATATTTGTTAGAGTCTAAGAAGTAAATAGAGAAGCTCATTATGAGCTGCAGTGAAATGAATTTTATAATTTTTAAATGTCTAAGGTAAGATAAATGCAAAAAAGTAAACAAGCAGGAAAAAAAATCCTAAGAATTACAGTGAATTTTGGATTTTTTTCCCTTCCTAATAATCTAAAGTACTTAGTAATATAAACAAGGGAATTAACCATTTTCCTGCTGCTGTTTTGTCCTTTATATAGCCATGTATCTTTTATATAGCCATATATCTTTTTGCAAAATTATTAAAAGGTGAAGGTGGCAAATTGTTTGCATATATGTGGAAAATTATGCAAGATGCAGAACACGACTGTAGTTTTTAACAACAAATCTCTAAACTATTAATGCAAATATTTAATTAATTTACTATAGCTCTATCAAGTAAAGGCAGAAATGTTAATCTCTTAATATTATCACTATATGTACAATTGTACTTGTAACATTATCTTAAGCTAGCTGATCACCCTGTACATATCTACTGTAAACTCTGATTATATACACTGTACCTGAGGTTTTGCCAAAGGGAAAAGAAGGAGCAGAGTCAGAGCAGTCAAATTCAGTTAAAATGTCTCAACTACCATTTTAAAAGGTCCTATTGTATTCTGTACTCACAATGTTTATCCTAGAGAGAAAAGTTAAGTTTATATTTAGTTTTGTGTGAAATGGGTAAAAACCAAGTTCAGAATCAATTGGCTGTGTGCAAACTTTGATGAACTAATTCAGTCTGGTGCTTGGGAGTCAGGGGGACGGAAATATTTTTTGCATGTGTGTGAGTGGTTAAACAAGTAAATTAAGCTAAATGAACATTATGTTGATTTAGGTGATTACTATATGGCAATTTTCATTAGCATGGGTCTTATAAATGGAGTTTTTAGTGATTTTTCTTTACATCATCCCTCCTGATGTATAATATTTAAGCCATTATCTGTCAAGCTGTGCACTATGTGGATTAAGTCATTTCTGTTATATGAAGTATAACAGTATGATGTAATAAGAATGAGCCTTTAAGTGTATGATGGGAGATCCACAAAGCTAGGCAGCCTTCCTGAACCCTGACCATGGCCTCTTTGAAGCTCAGTGACCTCTACATGTGGTAGGAATTCTCTTTTGAGTACTTTAAAGGGTGGTGAGATCCTATTCCTCTCTTTCAAACCAGCAAGAAATGGGATGTTGCGCCAGTGGATCCAGGAGTGATGGGAGAGGAGATGCAGGCCTCTACATCAGCACCCGCCTGTCATCTCCTTCTTGGCCTCCGAGGCTGTAAGCCTGTGCAATAATCTTTTCAAAATCTTCCATTTTTATTCTGATGCTGTGTAGTGAGGTGGCAGGAACAGTTTGAGGATTGCAGTGCACCCATTTCTATCTGTCTTAAGTTTTCATTACAGCTCAGAAGGAGAATGTCAGTACTTGCTTATTTACTATAATGGGTATATATTATTCAGGCTAACGGATTGCAATTAATCTTGTTTATGGAAGGCAAAATGAAACAATTAAGCAATCAAACATACTGTACAAATTAATCAGAAAACATTACAAGAAAGAAAATTAATCAAAAGGCATATGACTCCTTGTTCCCAAGATTTTAAATTCTATTTTGGAATAAGGGAAATCCAAACAACCAGAACACATAAAAGTTTTTAGACAAATAATTTTATAATTGTGGGAGATTTTTTGCATCATAAGATGGAATTAAACCTCTTTTATTACAAGCAATTCTCAGTACAGTGAACTGATAGACTCTGTATCACAATTCAGGAGGACTTCAGAGAAAACAAAACCCGCACCTTTCCATATCCTCCAAATTAGGCAAATAAAACACTCCATAACCCATGAATGCTCTATTAAAGCTGTCAGAAAATGCATCTGGAAACATCTAGTTATAAAGCTGGAAAATGAAGGAAGCTGAATACAAAATATATCGGCAGTGAGGGAAATACAGAACTGTGACAGAGTCTGACATCCAGCTCAGTCTTGTTGCCAAGAACTAATACTTAGGCAAGCCCTGCATCTTGTCCAGAAAGAAAGGCAATATGTAAAGAGCTAGGGGAAAAATATTTTAAAATATTTCTGTGATGGATATTTGCACAATAGATATTGAAGGAAGATGATTTTTGTTCCTATGGGAAAAGTGCTGGAACTTAAAAGGTATTTGTGGCTCTAAAAATGAATATATGTTCATAAGTTTTTGTATTTTATCAAAATCCAGACACATCCATCACCTTTCTTTCCTCTATTTTTGACAAGAAAATACTAACATTTGTTGAGTTTGAATAAAAATAAATCATTCTGTTACTAACTGCTAAAAAAAAATGTTGAATCTTTTATTTCTTCAAAAGAATCACTGCTACTGATGTTTTCCTAAAAGGCTACATTTTGAGAACAAACAAACTGCAAAATCATTTCAACTGAAGAAAGTTGGTATGAAGACTAAATATGCTTATTTATTGCTTTTCATATGATGTAAATAAATACCAACATCTCAGCCCACTCAAAGCCTGGACTTTCCTGGCCCAGCTTCTGAATGTTTGCTGGTGGAAGGGCATGAGAAGGCGGCGACCACCTCAGCATGGGGGGTGTGCGTGTGTATGTGTGTGTGTGTGTCTGGGGGGGACTTATCCATGCATATAGGGGTGAGTATAAATGTTCTATAGTATATTTTAGAAAGGACACACACAGATGCTTTATAATTTATTACCAAAAATACCTAACAAGCACTACAGCATTCCACTATATTGCACCACCAGGCAGACTGTAGGATGGATTTATAAATCCACTGCAGAAAGTACAGAGACAGATGGCTTTCAAGAACCATATAATAGGAAAGCCAGCCGTAATGCTGGCTCTTTTCTTCAAAACTCAGTTTCTCCCATTGTCACCAGTCAGGTGGAAGTACTTTGTATTTACAGCTTAAAACTCTAAAATGGATTAGTTTATCACAGCATAATATCATGACACTAGGATATGAAGGCTAGAATATTTCTTTGCTTTGATGCAAGTAAGGAAAGCTTTTCTTTTTAAATTTCTTCCACTCAGTGCAGTGCGTCAAACAATCAGTTTTAATATCTTTAGGGTTAAGTGCACTCTTGTAATTTAGAATTAAATGATTTTTATTAAGCACTTTTACTGAATATCTACAAGCTTTACAACTCCACTGATTAAGGATCTGATAGTGACTGGTAAAGCAGGCACCTCCATGAATGAGGGAAGCATTAGTGAATGCATTCTGTCTATGGTCCTTAGCGCTCAGGGAGTAGTTCAAAATAAGTGCAATTTCTGTAAAATGTAGCCATAAAACTGCAAGTGAACCAATGTATGTGAAACCTAGTGCTTGCACTGCATAGAGACATCTTTTAACAGGTTAAAGGCATTTTTCTAGAGGACAGATTAGATAACCCCCCCCTGGGGTGAAACTTCAAGTGCAGAGTTTCTGAAATATTCTCCTGTGACACTGAAACATTTAAATGAAAACCTAGCTGGGAGTATTCAAGGTGTAATGGCCAGCTTGCCACTAACGATCCAGATTTGGGGGAGGCCTGGCCAAACGGCCTGAGCACAGGTCTCGGACCAAGGAATGCCCACTGCATACTGATAGTAACCACCTCTGCGAGCTTGCACAAGCTCCTTTATTTTCAGAGATGTTGCTCCCTCTGTGCTCTCATTAACTTCAATGGGAGCCAAGAATGCACAGCACCTTTGAAAATCAAGCGGCTAAACTCACAGCTTCAGTTTCCCCATCTATAAAATGAGGCTAAACCTTTCTTATCAGCTTCATAGAGCTGTTGTGAAGATTAATTAGATAATGACTGCAAAGCCCTTTGAACATGAAAAGTGCTAAGAATTGTTGTTACCAAATGATGGCAAAGATTGGGCTATTCTTCATTGCTGTCAAATAATAATAAAGAGATGTGCTAGTCTAAGGAAAGGAGAGGTGGGAAATAAAGGGCAATAATGGCTGCTGTTGTTTGCGCATATGGTACTGAATAATCTTTGCAAGAAGAAGCCAATCTTGTGAAAAGCTATCTACTGTAATGGTGCTAGGGTTATTGACAGGTCTGGCTATAAGTGCAGGTTCCATTAGATACATCAGCCACAATGTATTCGCGGCAAATCTCACTGATGATTGCCCTCCTGCAGAGGGAGAGATAAGACAAACTATGATTGAAGTAAAAATGTAAACAGTTAAAAAAAAGAAATAGAAGTCAACCACTGCTCTCCCACAGGGGCAAGGACCAAGGATTGTTACACCTGCGAAGCAGTAATAACATCGAATGTTAATGTGATATGTGATTGTAGCACTGATACTGCTTTAAGCTCTTGCTGAAGAATTTATGTTGTTTAGTATTTTTATATGTATATTAAGTGAAGTGCACTCTCCTAGTCTGGGGCAGTGCAGGGCACAATACTGGCAAACTGAAGGGGTTTCACAAGAGTCAAGTTAACAAGAGCATTCTTCAGCAGTACAAGTTATAGCTTGTGCTTTTTACAGGTCTGCAGCAAAAGCCTCTGAACTAACACTGACCCTCTTAATCTCAGGGTTCTGTTATGAAGTATACATGCTAGAGTTTTCTCTTTTGTATTTGAAGTTTGTATTAGACACATTATTGTAAAAACATATCATTAATTCATATCAATGCATGATATAAATTATTCTCTTTGGCAACTGGAAAGAAACTGAGTGATACCTCAGTGATAAAAAAGTACCTCCTATTTTCCCAGTGATAGGGAATGTTTACAACTGACACTGACATTAAATCATTTTCAGATCTGAAGGATGGCATAATATGCACCCCACAATTTAAAAGCAATTGGCCAAAGAAGCATTTTAAATTTGATTTATATCTGCGGCTTAACAAATGATGCAGTTTGTGCGGCTGCCCCTTCAGCTGGCCACTAGTTCTCCTTTTCCTGCCCCAGCTTTTCCCTCACCCCCAAATAATTTTCACCCTTTGGGTTAGTTGCAGTCACATTTAGCAGAGACATAGAAGTAGCGAAGAGAATTAATTTCCTCCACATTTAATTGGAAGAAAAAAATACTGTCTGGGTAGAAGAGAAAGACTACTCATTGTCCGTCACACTTAGCAGCAGCCAGCTTATTCAGTGATCACGCAGGTACTAGCCAGCTAGCCAGCATGTCTGTGCCAGATGTGCTGGCTCTTCCCCAGCTGGCAGGGCAAAATACAGAAGTAGAGAACATGGAAAGAAGAATATAGAAAGCATGGAGAACACAGAGCTTTTGTTGTACTGGACATACAGGAGGTGGAAGGGAGCTGGGGACAGGGACAATGGTATCAGAGATCAAGGGCACTGGAAGGAGTGCACAGCAGTGGTGTGGTGAACTAGGTGATGTGATGGAGGACAGCTAGAGAAACATAGAGGATGACATGGCAGAACTGTGTTGGGAAAGATTTAGAAGACAGACAGAGCAGGGATGACAGCAGTGAGTGGGTGGAAGATGTAACCGAAGAAAATAAGGTTTAATTCTTTCTACTGCTCATGGAACAATCTTAAAAATACTGTAATGCTATCAAAGTTTCAGTGGTCTGGAAAACATCTATCACATTAGCTTTTTTTTAAAATGCCTAAACAACAGTACCAAAGTAAGTAAAAATCTAGTAACTTTATATTCATTCCAGACAAAATACTGGGATATAGACTAAAATGGGATCTAATCAGTAAGTTTATAAAGACAGTAGCATAACCCATTTCAGTGAATGAGTTTTCATGGAAAATTAGTGATAAAACTGATTACATCTTTTGATGAAATCAAAAGGTTCTGTTGCTGAAGGAAGCTGCTTAATATAACTGAGCTGAGATATTTTACCTTGTACTCTGACCTTCTGGTTAAAAGTGACACAACATAAAATTGTGTAGCATATTTTAACTGGTGGGAAAAGGCTGATACAGCTAAAAAGTAATTGCACAAAGGGCATCATTATATAATGGGGTTCCACATAGTTCTATTCTTAGTTCAGTGCTATTCAATATCTTTATCAATGAGATGGAAGAAAATAGAAACTTGTTGTTGGTAAAGGCTGCAGATGCCATATTCATATATAAGAAGTTAGTACGTGACCTGATTTTTAGAGGCGCTAAGCATAATTAGGCAATGAAAAAGGAGGATTTTGGCTTAGAAGCTAAAACCACAGATATGTAGCTATTGCAATGCCAAGCATTTAAGCACCTTTTGGGCTAAATTAATCTCAAAATGGGCTTCATAAAAGATGGTAAGAGAGAAATGCCCAAACTAGCCAGTACAGAATGACCCTGTTCTTCAATGCTTAGGCACCTATTTCTGATCTGTGAGATCAGAAGGAAACTGCTTTATCTTAAAACTCTTACACTGAATTAAGCACTTAATTGCTATTTCGTACAACCAAGCTGTCTAGCAGTGAGAGTGCTCACTGTGCCATGTGGGTTACCAGGGCTGAACATCTCCCTTTGGTGTGAGCAAGTTGACAGGTGCACCTCTCGTGTTCTAGGAAGATGTCTTCACCTACAAGTTAATTTGGATGGAGGCACTTTTCCTCCCTCCTGTTTAAGGTGGGGCACTATCTAGAAGTGCTAGAAAAATACCACATATGCTCAGACAAGCATCAGATAATGTAACAGCTACTACCTCTTCTGCTCTAACCAGCTGATGGTGAGAAACACATGACCAGTTTTAAAATAAAATTATTCCATGCCATCACACTTGGTTTTGAGGCAAAATCTGGTGCAAGAGAAAAAATGTGAGTAGATAAGCAGATGCTGGTATACATGTATATGTATATGTATATGTATATGTATATGTATATGTATATGTATATGTATATGTATATGATGTATATGTATATGTATAAAAAAACCCCAAAGTATCAGGATCCTGCTCCTTGGTGGTCTCTGTAGGAACCTGACCAGACTA
Source organism: Elanus axillaris (assembly GCA_026212715.1). Classification (NCBI taxonomy): domain Eukaryota; kingdom Metazoa; phylum Chordata; class Aves; order Accipitriformes; family Accipitridae; genus Elanus; species Elanus axillaris. The sequence continues at coordinate 5,197,654 of JANZLQ010000032.1, forward strand.
TGCTACTAGCACTGTTGCTCTTCACATTAAGCTTAGTTTTCCATGGAAACCAACATAGAGCAGAGAGGACAGGTAAAGATGGCATGTCTCCATCTGAGGGGTATGCTTCTACTTACATCCCATACCTGGATCAGAGGATGTAAGTAGATTAAACATAGCCTCAGAGAGCAGAAGTTCCTCCTCAGTCTTCTCGGCCTCTCACTGTCTTACATATTCTAATCTGTCCCCTTTTATTAATTCCTCTCTCAGGTAATGAATCCCAGACTTTTCTATCTCTCTTCACAAAACTTTCTCTAGGCCTAGGAGTAAAGCAAAGGCCTGGCATAGTCATTGCTCCAGAAAGCAGATATAAATGTACTGGAGGAAGAGAGTAAAAAAAAAAGAATCCTGAAGCATTTTTATTAATTCTGATAATTAAGTTGGTGATAACAGAAGAGGATACCAGCCTCTTAATTTGTCCAAACTACAGGTACCTAGGGACAGAGGCTGTTCAGACCTTTCCAAACCACAGATTTATTATAGTGACCCTGGGCAGCTCACTCTCCAGACATACTCCTTCTTTGTCTCACTGCTGGAAGTACTAACAAGAGTGCCACATGCAGGTGTATTTTCTGTAAAGTAGACCATCACCAGCAAAAAGTAAAGCAAAACTATCAATTCATTTAATGTTGAGTACCCGGTTTGAATATCTGTAGATGCTCGAGACCTGCATTCCAGGTTGTGACTACCTGATGAGCTGGCCACAAAAGAGCTGGGTGAGCTCTGCTGTGGGGGCTGCTGCTGTGCAGGTCATGGTCCCTCTGTGCTCTCAGAGTGAGCCAGCAAAATCTGCAGCTTGTCTTGTCTCAAGGTGGCTTGTGTAGAAGTTTTGGGGCATCTAAAATGATTTCAGCTGTTTTCAGGGCCATTTTACAGCCCTGTTGTACTGCAAGAGCAAAAAGACCCTGTCTGTGTTCAGAGTGTATTAATTTATTTATACTTGTCCTTATTTTTTTCTAACTTCTAAACCAAACTGCCTTAATGTCCTTCTGTAATAACAGAATCCCACAATAACTGTTTAGTTAAAGTGTGCCTTCTTTGCATAGGGACTGCTCTATGCCATGTCTGGTCTGCACTGCAGGGCGAGATATCCGAACTGGCCTTAAATGACTTAGATGCAGTCTAGCCATTCCAGCACAGCTGTCAGCTTGGATCAATTTTCCCTTCCAAAAAAATGCTGCCATCAGTAGGAACGCTTTGTGGCTGAGCTATCTTGATGCCCCACTACAGTTGCAGCAGGGATCTAGCCTATTTATATTCTTAAGCAAACAGCAAGGCAAGAGTACTCCTGAACTGGGAATCGGTGTGCACCCCATTCCTGTTGTACCTCTAATGTCAGAGCAAGTTGGGCTGTTCTCTGAAAGAGTTCCTCATCTGGATGATTGGCGCACAAGGATGCACTGTGGCAAATAACTACAGTCCAGTGACTTGTACAGCTCCAACAAAAGCCAGGTATTTTAGTAGAAATTGTGTAATTTATTTCAATTTTACCTAACATGGTTTTCTGCCACTTTATGTATTTAAACACTTCTTCAACACAGAATGGAGTTCTCCGCAGCAAAGGTAATTAGTAGCTATCAGTGTGCAGTACGGAAATGTTTTTCTCATTTTGCTCCTACAAAGAGAGCACACTGTGTATCGCATTAACACTGTCTGATAGCAACAGATGACAGCTATAAAAAATCCAACAAGAAAATTAACAATAATGCTTCAAAAATCATCACTAAGGACCTGATCATGCTAATTGATGTTTAGGATGAGTCATCCAATTAGTTCTTTGAAATAGAACTGGCTGCTGTTCTTACATTATTGAGATCGCTATGCTGTAGACCTTTGACAGTATCAAGCAGTCAATGAATGCAAATTAATGACCATTGACCCACAGATGCAGAAACAATTACATCTATGTTATCTTGCATCAGCATCCCAGGGAGTGTCCTCACTCACTGTCTACATTGCCTAGCCACTAACTGTCCCTCAGGGTGCACTTTGAGCTCAACTGATAGCAAGTGGGGAACCTCAGAGGACCCGACCTGCAAAGTATTATGGATAACTGGGTGGTCTACAGAAGCCCAAGTTTGCCCCGTCCTACAAAACCATGAGCTTGGCGCAAACTGCACTTCACACTCTACCTCAGATGTCCTGTGCAACTATGGAAAACAACACAGCACAAATGTTTAATCTTAATGGTGTCAAATGGCTCAGATATGGACAACACAACTTCTCATCCCAGTAGGATGCTCATATGCTTCTTTCCAAATAGAAACTGGATGGAAGAGACTACACATTTGAAAACAGCTACATCTGTGCAGAGATCATTGCCTGCTCTGGCAAGCTAGTGTGCAGGTGAGCCAGGGAAAATGCTAAGAGATGCTTCAAGCAAGGCTAAAGTTGGACAGTTTGTAGTTATGTACAAGAAGAAGGTTCAGTGTCACCCACTGACAAAAGAAAAAAGCATCAAAGACTTTGCACACAGACATGCTCTCAGAAGGGCTGCAAATGAAATATTCAACATATTCATCCAGTGCAGGCCTCATTACAAATAGACCCACAGAAACCTCCATTGTCAAGGGTCACCACACAGCTACAGTGAGACCTCTCATTCCAGGGACAGAGAGTAAGACTACTGCCAGCAAGGGTAACTATCCAGCACTGCACTCCTGCATAATCTGCCACAGGCCAGGAGCCTCTTGATGCCTGAAAAAGGATGGAAGAAGAATGTTGAGTGGGGCCATGAGACCGGGCCCAGGGGAGCAAGATAGGAGTAGACAGGAAAATAAGGAGAAAATGTCTTCTAGAGAAATGCTGGAAGCTGGCAGGTGAGGGGCAGGCAGTTGCATGCGTCCTTGTACATTTTCTTTGTGCTCATGTGAAGTGAATGACTGTTGCTTTAAATCCTATTTGCTGTCTGTCTTCAAAAAAAGAATTGAGAAGAAATGTGTATAATTATACACAGAATATTAATCTTCTTCCTGGTGATCTACAACTCTAGCATATTCATCACATTGGAACTGTGCTCAAATGTATTTTCATCTGATTAAACCCGCTGATTCATCGATGCATGTAGTCCTTTGCTAATAGTATGTACATAAATGGCTCTTAACAATTTGCATATCAGTTATTGCTCATTTTTCATTGTTATTTGCTTTTTCTTAAACACTGAGTGCAACACTGAACTTCTATGTTTTGATCTAGCTTTCTGGAGAGGTAAGTTGCAGTGATCTGGCTTACAGATGGAGGAAGCTAGAAATCCTAACATCTGATTTTAGCTCTGACCCCAAATTCCCTTGGTAGCTTTGGATAACTCACTCCAGTTATGCCGGCACTGGGGTAATTTTTACAGTCACCTTCAATCCTGGAGCCACAAATTTTTAGGAAATGTGAATACTTAAACATGATCCCCAGCCATCTACTTCAGTACTGGGAAACCTGCCATGCTTCAGGGTGTGAAGCTCACTCTGACATTACTCACCATGCCGTGTCTATCTATACTTTCTCAGAAATTCACATCGGAAGACACTTGTACACTCTCACCAGGAATGCGGCAATTTGCTGTCCTTTGCTTCTGAGTCTTTCTGTATCTCCTTCCTTTCTTTACTATTTATAAATGGAAGCTGACCTAGGAGGAGAGACAAGGCTGCCAAATGACTCACAGCAGTGTCCCACAAGGAAACATGGGATAAATCTTACCTCTATGTTCATGAAATAGAAATGCAATGCAAACAGCTTTTGTTTACACCAAACAGCCCACAGATATATGATAAAAACAAGAAATATTGGCTCATGGGGCTTAAAATGTTTGAGAATAACTTCAAGCTGAACCCTTGAATGTCTATCATTATAGACATACCCTTAGGGCATGTATTTATAAGTTTCAACACTGCTCTTGTCAAAATCTTCAAAGCTGCAACTTAGTCCCATAGGCCAGAGAAACCACCAGTTAAAATTCTCACTACTTAAACATCTCTTTCCATACATGTTTACAAATGGTCAGCAGCAGAACACCCACCTCATACCCACTGTCCCTTGTTCATATCAAGGCACTGGGTGCACCCCACCTATGCCTTTTTGAGAAGCCTGAAATAGTAGCTGTGCTCAGAGCATGTGAAGTGTGTATATAGGAGACTGGTTTTGTGTGAAACAGTGCTAGCCTTTATTTTGTTAAAAATAAAGGCATGTACTGACCTGCTTTTTCTACCATACTCGTGATCAGAGCATTTCCCCTAGGTGCAGTTCCCCCCTCAGGCTGAGGGGAAAAGAAAGGTCAAATCCACAGATCCCAACAGCTTCACTGTTTGGCTGAAATCTCTTCTTGGGACACACATTCTTCATTGGTTGTTGAAGCTGTTAAACAGCAGCCCTAAAATTAGCCCAGTCTTATGAGTGCTCGAGGCAATAGATTTTATGATCATACTCACAGTCCCCAGTTCTCTCAATCTCCTTTTTCTCTAAAAATGACTTAAGCAGTTCATATCAGGAATGGATGTAGAGTTCTTCA